>SNQJ01S0098781.1:6455-18595 GCA_010110895.2 Picea sitchensis | reverse complement strand
AAGAGGATTATTTAAATAATAAAGTGAAGTGACAAAATCAAAGAGGATTATTTAAATAATAAAGTGAAGTGACAAAGTGAAGGAGGATTATTTAAATAATAAAGTAAATAGATAAATTTCTAATTATGGAAAGTGGTTATAAGAAGGTTAACCCTAAAATGAGGAAAATGGATTAAGTGGTCAAGTCGCTATTGGATACATGGACAAGTGGAAAATTGGGCAAAGTTGGACATAGGTGACTATGTAGACAAAGTTGGCTAGAAAATGCTTCTAAGGAAGCTACTTGGAGAGTACAAATAAGAGGCAAGGGTCTCTTGTGAAATATATCTCTTGAGAATATATTGAAGATCTATTCTGAGAGAGAGAGTGGCTGGAGGATCTCATGGATGCATCAAAGTTTCCATAATTCTGAGATCTTGATGATGAAAATTTCAGAAGTTCAAAAACCCTAGTTTCTGAAGGAGTACGCGAGCAGTAGTGGGTCAGAGCACATACATACGCGGGCTACAGTGAGGCAGGATGCGTACACACACGGGCTAAAGGAAGATAGATCATGTACATTTGGCTGAATTCATGAATACTTGAGTGTGATATGTGTCAATTTCTTGAAGGCTGAAGCAAGTTCCAGATCTACATTCTATGGGCTCAGATTTTCCATAGAAACTCTGGTATGGTTACATAGTTGTCTTGATGAATACTCTTGCTTATTGTATGGTGAATGCTTAAGGAATTCTTGGTTTTGATGTTTTTATATGGTTATGTTGGTTTATTTATAGAGTGAGAAACACTCTTATGGTTCAGTACTGATATGATTGCCATAGTATATTGGTTGCTTATACATGATTAAGTAGCATTCATATTGTATGGTTGAGGAGCATGAGTAAGTTGTTGGAGAGCATATATGTGTTGTGAGTGGTTATGGTTCATATTGGACAGTGAAAGACAAAAGTGGATGTGAAGGAAGAGGATCTGAGTGTTTCATGGAGAGAAACCCCTAATTGTTTAGAAGGAACACGTAGGTTGTAGTACAGACAGGCCGCATACATAAGCGAGTTGCACTACTAGTAGGGCACGTACATATGCATTCTACAATACTGACAGGTCACGTACCTATTGACAGATTGGTATCTGTTGAGGATTGATTCCTCTTCTCATTTGGTGCTGAGTTGTGTAATATGAGTCTTGCATTGTAGAGTTGGTGCTCTTGTGGAGTTGTAACTCTATTCAGTTGTTGCTAATAACCCAAGGATTGTAGTCCGTAATAAAAATAAAATTGTACATACATCTTGTGTTCTTTGTGTTCCTTGTGGTGATGACTTATTGATGATATTTGTTTCCGGTATATGTTTCTGATGTAAGTTCACATTTAACTGGTTATAAATGACAACAATAAGTGATGAGTAATTGGTGATTGCTAACTAAGGGGATTTGTGAAGGGAAAGTTTTAAAAAGATCCCTACACTGATTCACCCCCCCCTCTCAGTGTGGTCAGTGTGTCCAAAATACCTCAATTCCGATGGATAGATTTAATTCCTATATAACACAAATGTTACAGAAGTTGATGGAACTTAATTCGGGTGAAGCAATAGCGAGAATGAGGCCCTAACTTTCATTAAAAAATTCCTTTGCTCGCAATTTTGGGTATTGGTTAAAGTGGATTTTTCACCCCTGAAATAGGCCAACTATATGTCTTAAAAGATTATGAATCCAACATCATTAAAGGAATTGAAATATAAGGTCTAGAAGTTCCAAAATGATCACCAATGATTTCCTGCCAAGCAAGCCTCATGAACCATGAAATCACTAAAATGATCAAATAAAGCAGTAAGTTCTCTCACTAGAAACATATCCCTATGCTTTCTGCATCATAAAAAATAACACCCCAATTGGGAATCATATGATCAAGTTATGAAACTTTGAAGTCATGTTAGGTTGCATCAAACCACCCCTTTTTAATAATGTTAAATGCCGATCAACACATTGAAAATGAACTTGAGAAATAGAAGGACCACCCTCGATAACTACAATTTCAATCTGTATCTTGGGAGGGAGGGAGAGAAGGAGGGAGGTTCTCGACTAAGGTTAGGTTGTAAGTATGGTTTTCTCAGGGTCTCCCCCTATAGGTGCACCTCTTGATTTACTTGATAGGTGCCCATAGAAAATCAATGCTAAACTCCTCCATATCCTAATTGTTTCTTTATGGTTATATGAGCCACCAACACACGGAGGAGAGATAAAGGCATATTCATATCCAAGGCCAAAAATATCATATTAAGATGATCCTACAAAGGTAGGTGATGGGTGAGGTCCAAACACCACCTATCAGAATAGCTCCGACCAAGAACAACAACTAGCATGTTAAAAAATAAGTTTAAAAGGAATAATAAAAAATAGAAATAACTTTAAAATATTACAACTATTTAAAAAAAAGAGTTTTAATTAAAATTAGGTTTAATAAAATAAAAGGGGGGTTCCCTTTTATTAGGCACATAATATTTAAAATGATGGCAAGGAAGTGAAGGGGGTACAAATCATGGTGCATTCGACCCCCCTTTTACCATTACATAACACATTTAAATTTTTATAACCCATCCATTGACTCAAAAACTCTCCACTAGTTATATAGCTTGCAAATGATTGCAAGGAATACTAAAATCTTATTATGATAAATATGATTAGTAGGTGGTACCTCCTAAAAGTGAAAATAAAGGAAGGTTTATTTTCAATTGCTCATGAGACGATAACAAATGCATAAAAGTTCAAAGGATAATCTACATTTACCATATGCATGTGGATATTTTCATTTCTCCAGTCTGATTATGATCTCTGCTTAGCTTGGTTGCAAATATAAAAAATCAAGGCTATGCTCATGAAGTATCTTTACATTCTAATTATGTCATTGGGGAATTTTCATGTTATAACCATTGTCATCTCACTATTTTGTAAAGATCAAGACATTGGAGTATCAATCCAAGGTTGGTAATCTTACGAGGCATGTTCACTATATGTGAGGGTACTAGTCTTAAAATCAACCTGAAATATATCAAGAATTCTTTCACAGAATGCTACAAAATATTTTTGTAAACCAACTTTCAAAAGCCAATTCTTCAAATGTTTACAACCTCAATGGTGGATACTTAGGCCACAAAGGAAAATTGTTTCAATGGAATGAAAACATATCTGTAACAAAACTCAACTTTGACTATGAAATTGAAAGAATATCTATGTGTCTAAGCAAATAAAAACAATGAAAGAATACTAAATTCCTTCAACTTAATATCCACAGTTTCTTTGGTCAAAAATAAGATTGTAGAGTGGAATTTCTTCCACCAGTGATGAGTTGTAGTTGTCACAATTTCAATGGTAAAAGTGTGTATTGTAAAGTGTAAACTTATTTACAATGATACTCTGATGATTTTGCATTTTAAATAACTCAGCAAGAGATGGCTTCCTACAACAATACTCTATTTATCTGTGAGGAAATATTGCAAGGAATATTTTAAACACACATATGCATTGAAATGATAAAATCCCAGTTCAAGTTTCAATCTTAATTAATCAAATGATCACTTTGGATTTTCTACTGGTTTAAAAGTAGGCTATAGTGTTTCCACAAGATCTTATGGTCAGAGGAAATTTGGAGCAATAATTTGAAAAATCATTTTCAAGTCATCAATGGTATATAATATTGAGTTTTAACTCTTTATCAACAAATAAATCTTCAAATGAAATTTAACTAAAACTAAACTGATATAAATATGATCTAGAATAACAATGAAGAAAGGAAATAATTCTATCTAAATAAATTTCAAAGAAAACTCACACACCACTGTACAATGTTGTTACATGAACTAAACATGGGAGCCCTTCTAAGATGGCACATGCACATATGAAGAAAACTAAATGGAGAAGACTAGGATATTTATATTAAGCATAAAACTTCAACAATACAATGTATTCATCGATTTTGTAATTCATCCTCCTCTAAATGCCTCATAATTTCACTTATTTATACATTATTAACCATAGATAACAAGCCTAAAAAAACTCTTTGAAATGATAATAGATCCTATCAATGTTGGGTCAAGCCCTAGGTGAGTGATTTCCTCCAAGAATCATGAGAAAATTGAATTTTTATACATGTTGATATAATTTTTTCCTATGGAGAGCATCTGTTGACAACGCGTTGACTAGGAATATGTGTGTAGATTTTCTTGGACTCAAAGGGAACCTGTTATCACCATTTAATTTTTTGGTGTGAAATCGAGATTTCAGGGTTTAGTGAGGTGCTAAATCGATTTGGAAGTCAGATAAATTTGAGGAAGTGCCAGAAAATGGAAAAAGAGATTAAGGTCAGTGGAGGTGTTAAGAAAATAAGGCTTGAAAGGACATAGATCTCCATTCACCGAGATCAACGATTGAGAGATATTTCAGAGTTCGAAACAATGCGGAGGTTAAAATGTCTAAGTGGTCCTGAAATTTCAACCGTGGTTTCCCCACAAAGGCACGTGGCATCTTGAAGTGCATTTCGGGAAGAAAAGTGAGTAGAATCGAAACCACCCCATCACACCCTCAAAATCATGTGTTAAATTTCATTAATTGGGTCTAATATGAGGGATACACGTGACAATGAAACTTGACGACAAGTCAAATCATCCCAAGAACCATGCTTGTCTACCATTCATCTACGCAGTGCCAAATAAGCACCACCAAATAATTGATTTGATGCTCATCATTGAAAATTGATAGCTGAACATGAGAGGTTGTTGTCCCCATAAGGTTTTTTGTCAGTAGTCAATGATTGTAATTGATTGTGACAGTTACTCAAAACCAAGGTGATATTATTCTATTTTGGGAAATTAACGGTCTATTCCAGAGAGAGATATCTGCAAATCGAATCGCTCGTCCATCTCATGTGCAGTTTGAGAGAAATAGGCGCATGTTTATTGATAAACCAGAGGGATCTGAGTAGAAATATTCAATGGTTTTAAACAAATCAAGGAGTTTGAAGAATATGACAAAATTATCAAATAAAAAGAGAGAAAGGCATGCTGCACAAATCCTAACAACAAAATCTCGTGTAAATTATGATGATGAGCCATGATTAGGCGAAGAGATCAGGTTGAATCCAATTATGAAGGATTTGATCATTAATGGATATGCAGATGGATACCACACACAAGATGGTGTGAGAAAAATGAAAAAACAATGAAAGGAGGAGGTTGAAGCTAGAACAGTCAAAAGCATTGAAGAAAATCATCCTAGCTGGCTTGACACATTAAACGAAGAGATCGAAAAACTAAAATAAAACTACATGACAATTTAAATCGAGTATAGTTTAGGGGATCTTGTGTTACTATAGACAGATGACATTTATTATAAAGATCCCACATATTTCGGTTTCTGTTTTTAACTATTCCCTAGAAAGTAGGAGTTCAATTTTGATGAGTTACTCCTTCTATAATTGATATCTATTTTTGGAATCTTGGAAAGAATAACCTGTTTTTCTTATATATATATACACGGTTAAAAATATAAAAGAATGGTTTGATTGGCTGGAGAGGGGCCTAGCTTTGTAGCAGGAAAGATTTGTGATTTCTTATGAATTTTAATACAAACAGAGAAGGTTTTCTTAGATACCCGAGATTCATCATGGAGTTTATGTTCAATATGTTTTCCTGTATTTCATACTCATGGATGTGTTTTGCTGCTAGTAATAAGATTTACGTAAAATAAGGAATTCATCTTGCTGGTGCTCCTTCTCACATTGATTATACTTGTTATGTGTTTATTGGTTTCTGGTTCAGAATTCACCCTTGATTGGTGCTCTATTTTCGGTAGCCATCCTTTATGTTCCTTCTTCTAAAGCTATACCAAGAGATTTGTCCTCTGTTAGATGCCTCTTGTTATAGTGGTCTTTGCTTTCTTTCCAACTTCCATCTCATATATCTTATTTGGCTGAACACAACACCTATTTTTCCTCTGTTCCCTTAGGAATGCATAGCTTTTAGATATTCATATGATTTCAGGCGTTGACCCCATTGCCCAATGGCCTTGTTCTCTTATTTGTCCTACCAGCCCTTTAAAAACTATCCTATTGCGAAATTTGACCTGTATGTGTCCATTGCCAAATATTTTTGAGTATTTTCAGGCTCTACATTTTTGAGAGAGCCCTCTTTGAGTTGAGCATGCTAGTACCCAACTCTAAAGTTGGTTTGTAGGTTACCATTGTCGTTTGTTTTATCAGCCGAACAAATTTACAGAGTGCTAACATTCTGGCATCGTTGTCAGGGAATGCAGGTGAAATCTTCCTTGGGAGAAATGAAAAAGTTCAGATATGAGTACTGATGGTGAAAATTATACAGACACAGAAAGTTTGTACATCATTCACCTGGTGACTCCATTTTCAAGAATCTAGAATTCAAAATTTTCATGGAAACTCCATTGTTCAAAGACTCAGTAGCTTGAATATTTTATTGGTGACTCCAATCAAACTTCAAATGTGATTCAGAGACTCCACTGGAGGATGAGATCCATTGACAGAGCTATGAAATTATATCGTGGGAGAAAACAAGTACCTAAAGTTGAGTTTTTTCCAAGACAATATTTTTTGTTACTAAGTACCTTTTATCCTTTCCTGAACATGCTAAACATTTTTTTCTTTACCTACTGCATTCAAATCATGATCATGAGAATCTTGCAATTGTATATCCTCCTCCTAAATATATACATAAATCTCCTTAGTTTATCACTGATTTTGATCAAAATCTTCCATCTAAGACATGTGATAACCATAGCCAAGTTGATGAGCCTCATGAAACCAAGGTTGATGTCTCACCTCTTGTACTTGATCCAACACCCTCCAAGATTTAGCATAGATACAAACCCTTAAAATTACCTCACATCCTTCATGATTTTCCTCCAAAGCACTATAAGTACCTACCTGTGTTTGATGGAGAACATAATGCCATCACAGCTGAAAAGCACATCCAAGATTTTGAACATTTTATAGATTTGCTTGAGATTGATCATGATGATGTTTGTATGAGGTCCTTCTCTCAATCCTTGAAAGGGGATACCAAAGACTGGTTTAAACATTTGCAGCCATAGACAATTAGCTCATGGGAGAAATTGAAGAATTTATTTTTGAATTTTTGGGGCAAGAAAAAATATTTGGATCTACAACTTACAGAGTTCTATGCCTTAAAAAGGAAGAACAATGAAACTATTTCTACATTTAGTAGAAGGTTTTCTAGTATTTATTACAATTTTCCCAAAGAAATTTGACCCACTTAAGCTACTTCCATGCTCCATTATAAAACAACTCTTCATCCATATTTGTCTTTCCTCCTGATGGAAAGAAGAGCTAAGTCCTTACAACAAATGTGTAATGATGCTCAGGAGATTCAACACAATATCCAAGCATGTAAACAAATTCAAAATGAGGAGTTGGATGCTAAAGAACATGACAATGAATATGAACAGAAAACAGTTGATTTAAATCTTGAGCAGAGAGTTAATAAGATCATAGGCCCTCTTGAAGTTTTAAATTCCAATGATTTTGCAAAAGATTATGTTCTACTTATTGAAAGAGGAGGTGATAATACAGGTTCTGATCCATCCCATGACAATCATGGGGCTTATTGTTTTATGTATTCATTTGTAGACAATCAATAAGATGATTTTTCAAATCAGTTTGTTGAAGAGCAGGTTGATGTTCCAATATTTTCCTTGTTAGATGACATTGCATATGCTACTGATTTGTCTATATATGATAAATATGATGATGATTATGATGTTGAATTCCTAGAACAACCAGTTGCATATTCTCTTTCAAAAAACATTCCTTTTCAGCAATGTAATGAGAGCAATCAACCTGCATATCACAGTTACAAAGAAGAAAGTACTGAATCCGATGAAGGAAATTCTTTAACTTTATGTTTTTATTCATTCAAATTGTTGAAATAAAATTCTAAGATCATCATTGAAGTAAAGGAATGTGTGTTGATGCCAAATCACATTGATCCACTGGAAAAAATTGACAAGAAATTGCAGCAATATTCTCATGTGTTTGATGACCCTGTAACTTGTTATGTAGGTCTTGTCAGTTCAAAATTGCATCCATTGGTCGAAGATGAATATGAAAATGAGTGTGTTCAGCAATCCAAGGAAATTGAAAAATGTGCATATGACAATAGTGAAGAAAAGGAACAAGGTTTTGAATCAGGTGAAAGAACCTTGCCATTGTGTTTTGCTTCTTTCCAATTGCTAAATCAAAACGTTTATAATGTTTCAAATCAGAAATCCTCCAGGCATGCTGTTGAATATGAAGAAAGAAATAGATTTGCAAATGAAAGCTATCTTCCATTATGTTTTTCTTCCTTTGAATTGTTGAAAGTAAATAATTAGATAACAGAGGAAGTTGATCAAGGAATTGTTGTTAAAAGTCATTTTCCTTCTCCTGAACTTGATGAAGATGTTCAATAATATTTCCAGCAAAACAAAGTGCTTCAAAGTTGTTTCTCTTCCCCTATGAATGATGTGGTTGTTCAAATTCTAAGTGTCTTAGAAATGGATGAGGGTTCTGAAACTGCATCTATGGAGACTTCAAGCAATGAACAAACAAATTACATAGAGTTTCAGGAAAACAACGAAACAATGTATGCCACTGTTCAATCAGAAATACAAAAAAATACTAAAGAGGCAATGATTTTTTTTTATTCCTTTGAAGATCATGGTTTTGAAATTACATCCATGGGAACTCCAGACGATGAAATGGTTCATGCTTTCATATTTTCACATTTACAATAAGATTATGAGAAGGGACTTATTTCCCTCCATTCATTTGAAATTCAAAATAACAGTCCTCGAGAAAATTTCCTGAAGGTTAATAAAACCAAATCAGAATTGTTTGATGAACAAGAGAATGGCCTTGATGCACATAATATGGATATAATATTTGAATATGTTCAAGGATGTATGAATGTTTTTGTAGACAAATCCATCACTGCCACTTCATTTGAAAATGTTCTCAGAACTGAAGAAGTAGAGAAAGAAAAACAAACACTTATGAACGAGGCTTGTCTTTCTGTTTTTGTTCATTAAGAAGAAATATTTTCTCATGTGTTTCATGACCCTGTGGCATGCTATATGGAGTGTTTTAACAATCATAATTTACATCTTATGATGATTTGTAAGATTAGAAATGAAGATGATGGCCAATCAATGTAGTGTTAAATATGGATTGTTTGCCACCATGCGTTTCATTTAAGTCAACACTATCTTATGATTCAGAAGATTATTATTTCCAGCAGTCTCAGTAGATTTTTCAACCTCTTGGTGGAAATCATCCGGCTAAATCACATGAAAACAAGAATGTAGTGGAAGGGGTGAAACATGATTGTTGTTTTGTGCATGTTTTAGAAGATCCATTTGCCATTTTGTTGGAGGTAGTAAACAGTCCCAATGTTTTTAATTTTTTGAGATTTGAATGTATAGATAAATTATTGAATGAATTATCAATTAACAAGATTTGGAGAGAACATCTACAAAGAAAACGAACAGTGGATAAAATGATTGCATGGTTGCATTGGCATTATGATTTCACTTGATTGGTAGTGCATTTCAACAGTTAGGGTAGGTAGGTGCGAATAAGCTTGATGATCAAGCATTTTCAGTTTGGATTTTAAGTAGACTGTACAGTTAGATTTTAGGGGTGTATCCAACGTTCAGTCTCTAGTTGAGACAAATGTGTAGACTTTGGTTTTCAGTGGGCACTGCTGACAGGTCAGAGTAGGGTACACACATGTTTTGAAATAATCCAAATGGATTAGGAACATGGTCTACAAGTTATTTTCTACCTCACTGCGAGGATAGAATCCCCAGTTGGATCCCATGTTATCACCATTTAAATTTTTGGTGTGAAATCGAGATTTTAGGATTTAGAGAGGTGCTAAACCGATTTGGATGTCAGATAAATTTAGGGAAGTGATAGAAAAAGGAAAAAGAGATTAAGGTTGGCAGAGGCATTAAGAAAATAGGAATCCAAAGGAATAAGATCCCATTCGTCGAGATCAACAGTTGGGAGAGATTTCAGAGTTTGAAACAACACGGAGGTTAAAATAGCTATGTGGTACCAAAATTTCAATTGTGGTTTCCCTGCAAAGGCACATGGCATCTTCAAGTGCATTTTGGGGCAAAAAGAGGGTAGACTCAAAAGAACCCCATCACACCCCCAAAATCACATTTTAAATGTCATTAATTAGGTCTATTATGAGGGCTACATGTGATAATGAAACTTGACGGCAAGTCAAATCATCCCGAGAACCTTGCTTGTGTACCATTCGTTCGTGCAGTGCCAAATAAGCTCCGCTAAATAACCGATTTGATGCTCATCATTGAAAATTGATAGCTGAATGTGAGAGTTCATTATACCCATAAGGTTTTTAGTCAGTAGCCAATGATTGTAATTGATTTTAGAGATTAGTCAAAACCCAGGTGATATTACTCTATTTTGGGAAATTAACGGTCTATTCCAGAGCGAGATATCTGCAAATAAAATTGCTCATCCTTCTCATCTGAAGTTTGAGGGAAATAGGCCCATGTTTCTTGAAAAAATAGAGGGAGGTGAGGAGAAAGATTCAACAGTTTTCAACAAATCAGGGAGTTTGAAGAATATGACGAAATTATCAAATAAAAAGAGAGAAAGGCATGTTGCACAAATCCTAACAAACAAATCTCATGCAAAGTCTATTGATGAGCCAGGATAAGGTGAAGAGATTAGGTTGAATCCTATTATGAAGGATTTGATCATTAATGGATATGTAGATGGATACAACACAAAAGCTGGTGTGAGAAAAAATAAAAAACAACGAAAGGAGGAGGTTGAAGCTGGAATAGTCAAAAGCATTGAAGAAAATCAACCTAGCTGGCTTGACATGTTAAAGGAAGAGATTGAAAAGTTAAAATAAAACTACATGACAAGATAAATCAAGTATAGTTTAGGGGAGATTGTGATACTGTAGACAAATGACATTTAGTAGAAATATCCCATATATTTTGGTTTATGTTTGTAATTGTTCCCTAGAAAATAGGATTTCATTTTTTATGAGTTACTCCCTCTATAACTGATGTCTATTTTTGGAATCTTGGAAAGAATGATCCATTTTTCTTGGCCTCATATGTAATTTATCTATATGTACGGTTAAAAAGATAAAAGAATGGTTTGACTGGTCGGAGAGGGGTCTGCCTTTGTAGCAGGAAAACTTTGGGATTTTTTATGAATTTTAATACAAGTAGAGAAGGTTTTCTTGGATAGTCGAGATTCATCATGGAGTTTATGTTTAGTATGTTTTCCTATATTTTTTATTCATGGATGTGTTTTACTGTTAGTAATAATATTTAAGTAAAAGAAGGAATTCATCTTGCGGGTGCTCCTTCTCACATTTATTATACTTGTTATGTGTTTAATGGTTTCTAGTTCAGAATTCACCCTTGATTGGTGCTCTTTTTTCAGTAGCCATCCTTTATGTTCCTTATTCTAAAGATATACCAAGAGATTCATCCTCTGTTATATGAATCTTGTTATAGTGGTCTTTCCTTTCTTTCCAATTGTCATATCATATATCTTATTTGGCTGAACACAACTCCCATTTTTCCTCTGTTCCCTCAGGAATACATAGCTTGTATATCTTCATATGATTTCAGGATTTAACCCCATTTCCCAATATCCTTGTTCTCTTATTTGTCCTACCATCCATTTAAAATCTATTCTATTGCAGAATATGACCTATGTGTGTCCATTTCCAAATCATTTTGAGTATTTTCAGACTCTACATGTTTGAGGGAGCCCTCTCTGGTTGGAAGGGTCAGAATACAACCCAAAGTTGGTTGAAACAGTTACCTCTATCATTTTTGTATTAGTCGAACAACTTTACATAGTGCTAACAGAACCCATGTACCAAGTGCCTCCAACCATGTACCAAGTATGTACCAATAATGTATCAACTACTCATCAAATATGACTCATCAAGATGTACCAACATCATCAACTATACACCTCATGTATGTGCCAACTCATCAACTACTTGTCTCAACCATGTACCCAACATGTACCTCAACCAAAATCCCTCATCAATTTC
>SNQJ01S0098780.1:0-20439 GCA_010110895.2 Picea sitchensis | reverse complement strand
TACATGCGAAAAAGAAATAAATGAAAAAAACTTGAAGAGTTATTTTATCCTGCCCTTCCCACAGTCTATTGAGATTGCCTGTAGATATCCTTTTCCATTAAGCCAATAAATTACTATTTTTGAATCCCCTATGACATGAAAGTATGTGATAGAGAGTCTATGACCCAAGGTTAGAGAAGCCCAAACACCCTAAAGTTTTTCTATTGTGTTTGTTCCTCCGCCACAGTTAAGAGTCTACTTATATACTATATGTTCATTGATTTTGATGACTCCTCCCGTTAATCCGAAAAGATATTTAACACGACTATGGTTGAGTTATTAAGCATGTGTTGATTAACCAATTAGGAAGCTTAAAGAAAGAGGAAGAATTATAGAAGAAGCATAACAACCATATACACATATGCAAAACTAAAATAAAGCATCAAACAACAACAAACCATAACACCAATGTGATAATAGAGTTCGGCAATATCGCCTACATCTCTGGGCCTTTGTCTCAGTGGGTGAGGATTTCTTATTTCTGTTCAAAAGCTCAATAAGTACATCACAACAGTGCCAAAAGGTTACAAAACTGATATGGTCTTGTTCTACCAGATCGCTAGAACCCAACAGAAGAAATGACAATCAAATCGTATGACCAGAGCTCCCAGAAATGACCCGCAAAGGTGCGCTCCTCAACAACTTCCCTGCATAAAAATGGCTTTGGCTTGGCAAATCTTCAGCTCAAACCTGCTCTGAATGTCCCTCCAATGGCCTCAAGAAGTCCTGGTTTATATATATCTGAAGTTGGTAACCATCTCCAAAGTTCCTCCCAAGATATGGCCTCAAAAAGGGCCCAATATTCCCCAAAAATGGATTAAATCCCCTCAATCTGGCTAAAATTCCATTTAAAATCACTATTATATGGTTAGAAAAAACACTTTTGCAAACTTTTTGGGCACAAGCACCTAGTCTCGGGCCCGCTCACCCTGTGCATGGTCATATGAATCCATATGGCCAAGTGCCATCCCCCTAGGGGTTGAGCGCTAGCCCCTCCTCCGTAATACCTGGTCGCATGCCATTTAACAATAGGACTGTGTCCCAGATGTGCACTTAACTCTTGGTCATCGCCCTAGTCATATGGAACATTAATCGTTGGTGGTTAGGCC
Source organism: Picea sitchensis (assembly GCA_010110895.2). Lineage (NCBI taxonomy): Eukaryota > Viridiplantae > Streptophyta > Pinopsida > Pinales > Pinaceae > Picea > Picea sitchensis. The sequence continues at coordinate 19,291 of SNQJ01S0098780.1, read as the reverse complement.
CTATCCACTGGCCCCATCTCTCATGGATTATCCCCATAGTATAGCGCTTGTGGAAGGTTGTATGGTGTAGCACCGTAACTGCGGGTTGGGGCTAGGCCCCAGCCCCTTGTGCCTCTGCATTACCAAACATCCAACCTTAAATATATAATATTCCCTTTACATAATAAGTCACACCCGTGGGCAGACTGGCTATCCCATCCCTACCATATCTTATCCCAATGGAGAGGTCTCGAGGTCGATACCCGATGACACCAATTTTTTTATAAAACATACACCAACCAACGGGTGCCATGTGGCATTGTTCCATATGCCAACTAAAATGCCATGTGTCATTTGCTCATTGGTCCACTGTCGACCACCTCTCTGCCCTGTCAGCTTACTAGCTTAGTCACTGTATTCCACATGTCTCTATACAGGCATGCCACATGTCACCCTTGCAGTGGTGACAAGTGTCACTTCCTAGTTGGTCCACGTGTCTTGTCCACGTCAACTCTGTACGCCCAGTCATCCTGCTATGTTATTTGTATGGTCTCTTCCATGTCAGTGCCAACTGTTCCTGCCACATCAGTTGTACGTCTGTATGACCTGTATAGTCAGCTTTCATGTGGCACTGTACGGACTATACAGACTGTATAGTCATCATTTTTTTACCTGTTTGGAAAAATGAACAGATCTCCATAAATTGAGCATACAACGCCCATTTGAGCCTGTTCAAGTTGCATTGGGTTTGTATCAACAAGGCCTATGCAGATGTCTGTTTTGAAGCCATTCTGAGAACTTTAATTTTTAGGCCTTTTTGAGCCCCATCAAGCTCCTGGATCTGATTCTGGATCACACCTCCCCACTAAAGGAACTTTTGGTCCCCAAAAGGTTACTGACCAGTCATCAAGCTTGGGATAGGTCACCCGTCTTGTTCCTTGTCTTTTAACTCTGTCCTATGCACCTATCTCATCAAAATCAACTGTAACACAATCATGACAACTGACATCAAATTGTTAGTCATTTGAACCCTGTCACATCTTACTGAAGCCACTATCATCCGTGTAGACAAAATTACTAATGACAGCATCAAAAATATGACTGCAAATGAGCTGATATGTTTGTAATATTTGCACGACATTAGCTTATCTTGAAGCAAACTGTGATTGATTTTCCATTCTACAATCATCTCCTGTTCTTGCTTAAGATCAATTAGTTGATTTGAAACAATTATAGGTGTGTTTCTTTCTTGAGCAGCCTTCTTTAATCGTTCCATTGTTTGAATAGTTTTATTTGCCTCAACATGATGAGCATGAACCACATATTCTTGACCTACTTTGGTTAAATGATATTGATTCTTTGCCATGTAGAAGATTGTTTTACGATCATACAAGTATGCACTGCCTAAGACCATTCCACATTCACTTAGTGGCACCACATCACATGTTACCTCATCTACAAACTTAGATGAAATTTCAAATTTTAATGTGCACTGATTGGTTATGTGCATTTGATGATTGTTTCTTATCCATTTAAGTGTGTATGACTTATGATGCATCTGTGTTTTTAATCCCAATTGCTTAACCAATTCTTTTGAAATTAGATTAGATTGAGATCCACTATCTATCAATGTGTCTATATTAGTGTGCCTCATGATGACCCTGATGTGAAACAAGTTACTTCTACAATCAATTCCTTCACCAATTTTACTTGTCATACCCACCAATGATACCTTTGATTCATCACCTGAATCTGATCCCAAGTATGTCAGTCGTTTTTTCGCTGCAACTGTTTCCCTCCCTTTCTTTTCCTTGAACCAATTTGGCCTCTTCATCTCGGGATGCAATTGCCAACAATGGTACTCATCATGCCCCTGTTTCTTTCAATGCTTGCAAGAGGGCTTCTCTTCCTTTCTTGTCACTGCATTTGACTTCTTTCCAAGCCACTTCTTTTTGTCATCTTTCCTTGAAGACGATTCCCCTAATACACCAACACCTATTTTCCTTGCTTCAATGTATGTTGCTTGAACAAAAACCTCATCAATATTAGTTGTTCCAAACATGAATACAATATTTTGAATATGTGTAGGTAAACCTCTTATATACTTCATAAGAGTTTCTTGGGTATGTAAAGGAATATCTAACATCAATGCCATTTTATGAAATCCATCTATGTATTCTTGCACTGTTTGTCCTTTTCTTAGTTTTAAAGCTTGTCATTCAATTAACGCTTTTTCTTTATAACCCAAAGGATAGAATTGCTTTCTAAGTGCATAAATGAAAATTTTCCATGATGAAAATACATTACCCACTTGTTGCGTGCCATTTTGCAACTTGATTTGCCACCAGATGAGTGTTGTGCCTACAAGTCTCAATGTTGCCAACTTGATTTGTGTGGCCTCATCCTTGATCTGTTGCACACTGCATTAATTTCTGACCCAATTTTCAAGTCTCTCTGCATTAAATTCACCATCATATATGGGTAATTCGAATTTAACATCAAGTTTTAATAAAGGCATTTCATTCTTATGTTTATGGACATGTTTCTTTGCATTGGATTTAGAACTTGAACTTGAAGAATAAGGAGAAGAAGGAGGTTATGATGGAGGTGAAGGAGGAATTTGAGGAGGATCCTCTCCTTCTTCACTTTTTCCCTTTCAAGACTCACCAAGAACTGGTCTCTTCCGTTCCAAGTAATCATCATACAAAACCTTCATCATCTCCGACATAGCAAAGAAATTTTTTCGAAACTCTTTCTCATCTTGAGAAAGTCCCTCTTTTGATGCCATCCTCTCACTTTGAGAAGTTCTCTTTCTCAATCCAATCAATGGATTCTCTTCAAAAATCTCGCCTTCACCACGAAGTAGCTTTTCCCTGGTTAGCATGAAAAACTCAAATTCAAACGTCAACTAGATCTGATACCACTTAATCGGAAAAGATCTTTTACATGACTATGGTTGAGTTATTAAGCATGTGTTGATTAACCAATTATGAAGCTTAAAGAAAGAGGAAGAATTATAGAAGAATCATAACAATCATATACACATATGCAGAACTGAAATAAATCATAAAACAACAGCAAACCATAACACCAATGTGATAGCAAAGTTCAACAATCTCGCCTACGTCTTCGAGCCTTTTTCTTAGTGGGTGAGGATTTCTTATTTCTGTTCAAAATCTCAATAAGTACATCATAGAAGTGAAAAAAGGTTACAGAACTAATTTTGTCTTGTTCTACCAGATCTCTAGAACCCAACAGAAGAAACGAAACTCAAATCGGATGATCGGAGCTCCCAAAAATGACCAGCAAAGGTGTGCTCCTCAACAACTTCCTTGCATAAAAATGGCTTTGGCTTGGAAAATATTCAGCATAAACCTGCTTTGAATGTCCCTCCCATGGCCTCAAGAAGGCTCGATTTATATATATCTGAAGTTGGTAACCGTCTCCCAACTTCCTCCCAAGATCTAGCCTCAAAAAGGGCCCAATATACCCTAAAAATGGATTAAATCCCCTCAATCTGGCTAAAAATCCATTTAAAATCACTATTATATGGTCAGAAAAACCACTTTTGCAAAAGTATTGGGCATAAGCCCCCAGTCCCAGGTGCGCGCCCCCTCTACATGGTCATATGAATCCATATGGCCAAGCACCAACCCCCTAGGGGTTGTGCGTTGGCCCCTCCTCCGTAATACCTGGTCGCATGTCATTTAACAATATGACTGTGTCCCAGATAGGGGCTTAACCCCTGGTCACCGCCCAAGTCATATGCAGCATTAACCACCGGTGGTTAGGCCCTATCCAATGGCCTCCGCTCCCGTGGCTTATCCCCGTATTATAGCGCTTGTGGAAGTTTGTATGGGGTAGCACCGTAACCGTGGGCTGGGGCTAGGCCCCAACCCCTTGCGCCTCTGTATTACCAAACATCCAACCTTAAATATATAATCTTCCCTTTACATAATAAGTCACACCCATGGGAAAACTTGCTAGCCCAGCCTTGCCAAATCTTAGCCCAATGGAGAGGTCTCGGGGTCAATACCCGGTGACACCAATTTTTTTATAAAACATACATCAACCAACGGGTGCCACGTGGCACCGTTCCATATGCCAACTAAAATGCCACATGCCAGCTGCTCATTGGTCCACTATCGGCCACCTATCTAACCTATCATCTTAATATCCTAGTCACCATCTTCCACGTGTCTCCGTACGGGCTTGCCATGTGTCACCCTCACAGTGATGACATGTGTCACTGCCTGGTTGGTCCACCTATCCTGGCCACGTCAGCTCCGTACACCCAGTGAGCCTGCTACGTCAGTTGTACAATCCCTTCCATGTTAGCGCAAACTATTCTTTCCATGTCAGTTGTACGGTCGTATGACCTGTACAGTCAGTTGTCATGTGGCACTATACGAACTGTACAATCATCATTTTTTTTGCCTGTTTGGCAAAACGAATAGATCACCATAAATTGAGCATACGACGTTTGTTTGAGCCCGTTCAAGTTGCATTAGGTTCATATCAACGAGGCCTATGCACATGTCTTTTTTGAATCCATTATGAGAACTTTTGTTTTTAGGCCTTTCTGAGCCCCATCAAGTTCCTGGATCCGATTTTGGATCACCCCCGCCACTTTGTTCCCCATTTTTTTGTGTAGCTCCATAAAACTAGCCTATTATTTTATCAATTGGTAAAGTATGGATTGGGCCTCTAATAGAGTTCATTGTTTCCTATGGCCTGTGGCTTCTAGCCCCACCTAAGGAGAGAAAAGAAACATTCTCAATCGATGGATTCCTTGACTCAAATATAGCCAAGTTCCTTTCAAGAAAAATGAACCAACATATGAATGCTGACAAGGATGAAAGATTTTGATTCTGAAAATCCCAGTTTGCAAAACATTCCTTCATTGTTGATCCTGTCCACCTTGTAGAAAGCGTGTATTCCTCTTTGATCTTTTTCCATACAGTGCAAGTGAAAGGGCAGTGTACAAAAATATGAATTCCAGTTTCCCCATTTCCTTTGCAAAGATGACAGAGTCCTGGCCCAACCCAACCTCTCTTTTGAAGGTTATTCCATGTAAGTATTTTGTCTTCAATGACAAGCCAGACAAATATCTTAATCTTTTGTGGACAATCCCATCCCCACAAATTTTTCCTCCAACCTCCTATTTTGTTTTTCCACAACTTGGATGCAAGAGAATTGTAGACATTTTTAGTTGTTATCTATCCCGAACTATATCCACCTGTCAATCTTAACTCATCCTCTATGTCAGATAAAGAAATGCCAACTCGAATCAAGCTCGTCCTATACAAATCCCATGTAGAAGAAAAATCACCCTCCAAACCCAAATCAATATTGTCAAGCCAATTGGAGCAGATTGACCCTTGGAGAGGAGCTCGACTAGCTTGATAAAGAAAATACACATTTTTACTATTTAAACAAGTAATCAACTCAACAGTAAGTGTGGAATCCTTCCCATGCCCAAAATTTCATCCTTTCCAACAATAATGGAATCTCCCACACCTGGTTTCCATGCAAGCCAATGCATAATCAAAGGTAAAGAATTCAGAAGGTTTTTCCAGGTTTGGGAACCATAAGATGAGACTGGCGAAGTTGAGTGCAACCAAGTCGTCATAGAGATGTGGGGAAAATATTTGTCTTTTAAAACCCTCTGCCAAATGCCAAGATACATCAATCCACACCACAAATTTTTTGCTACCAGTGCCCTTGAAAAACAATAGATGTTTCTCAAACCCCATCCACCAAAAACCTTTGGTTTTGAGATGGTCTTCCAATTTCACAAGTGAAAGGTCGGAGCTTGTTTGTTACTAGACCAGAGAAAGGAGAAAACCAACTTACGAATCCGGTTCAGAATTGAGGCTGGGAAGTGAGCCAAGGCCATCCAATAAACCAGCTAGCTTTCGAGCACCACTTTAATCAAAACAAATCTTCTTCCCAAATAAAGAAATCGATTGCACCAGTGGCGAATACGGTTCTCATATTTTAGCAATAGCCACTGCCAATCCTCCACCTTGTAACTGTCCAATTTAAATAGAAGCCCAAATAATTAAACCCGATCGATAGATTCAAGAAACTATATTGAAAATGTGTTTTCAAATCATCTAGAAGTCCCTGTTGGATACCATAGTGTAAAAAGGTAGAATTATTAATATTGATCAATAATCTCATTGCACCACAAAAGTCATTTAAGAGTGTGTGAATTTCCTGCCATTCAGTAAGTGAAGCTTTGGAAAATATAAGCACATCATCCACAAAGAGTAGATGGAGAATCTTAACCATCCTAGAAACCTTTATTCCATACATCTTTCCTTAAGATTGACTTTTTTTAAGAGAGAGACTCAAACCCTCCATCACTAGAATGAACAAAAGAGGAGACAGTGGGCATCCTTGTCACAATCCTCTGCCACTATTGAAGAATTTTGTGGCCTCCCCATTGATTAGGATGGCATATGTTGTTGAGGCAACACATCCCATAATCCAGTTTGTCATAAGTAGTCCAAAGCCACAATGAATAAGCATAAGCCTTAGATAATCCCAGTTTGTGCAATCATAAGCCTTTTTTAAATCCATCTTCAAAATGATAGCTTGTAGTTTTTTTCCCTTTATACTGTGAAGGGATTCTTGTGTTGTCCCTATTGCATCTAAAATATGTTTGCCCTTGAGGAAACCCAACTGTTCTTCAGACAGAGTATGAGAGAGAATTGGTCTTATTCTCCTTGCTATTACCTTTGCAATAATCTTATAGCATAAATTTCACAGAGCAATAAGACGAAAGGCAGTGAAGGAACTAGGAAGGTTGGTTTTTGGAATCAGAGCTATGAAGGTAGAATTGATCGGACGAAAAAATTCACCACGAATTCTAGTTTCCTCCACAACAACAAGTAAATATGGACCAACCATATCAATGAAGTGAAGGAATAATTCTACGCTCCACCCATCAGGGCCTGGACTTTTATCCTTTGCAAAACCTTTAAGAACATCTGAAATTTCCTCAATTGTGCAAGGATTTTCAAGAGTAGTTATTTCATCCTCCAATACAAGATTTGGGTACAAGCGAACATTAGCTAACTGATCACTCAAATTAAACTGGCTAGTGTCTTGGAAGAAATAATTAAAGTAAGAAACTTCTTCATCTTTAATAGCCTCCTGACATGAATGAACTTGACCATCTTCATCTGTGATGTCCCAGATGTGTTTTTTGTTCCTCCCGTAGCTCGCAAATCTGTGAAAGAATTTTGTATTATTGTCTCCACTCTTAATCCAGATAGCCCTGCTCTTTTTCCTCCATCCTTCTTCTTCTTCCAACAGATATTTTTTGCGCTTTGCCTCCAAAAAAAACAAACGATGATCCAAATAATCATTAAGGAGTCCTTTAATTTTCTGATCATAGAGCAATTCCAGATCATCTTCCAATTTTTTTTTAAATTCCTGTTCTTGAATACTTTTTTCTTTCGACCATAATTTAACTTGGTTTTTAAGGAGGGATAGCTTCTAGACTAATCTCCTTTGTGCCCTTTCGACTTGCTGAAACTGAACATCATTCCAAACTTCACTAGTTAAAGTAGCAAATGAATCGTCCCGTAACCAAACAAGGTTGAACTTAAAAGGATGAGCTACCGCCGACAGTCCAATATCCAGTTGTAATATAATTGGGGCATGATCATATATGAATGGAAATTCCACCCACGATCTATACCTCATAGAAGGACCTTTAAGATCCTCCACCACATAAAATATGTCAAGTCTTTTAGCAATACTGGAATCTCTTGATCTACCATTACGCCACGTAGGTGCCAACTCTGTCGGAGCCACATCCACCAGCAATGAATGATCAAACAAATCCCTGAAAAAGGCTGCCAAAGGATCTGTCAAAGCTGCAATACCCCAAATTTCATCTGAGTTTAAGGTGAAGTTCAAATCCCCTGCCATAATCAAATCAGCATGTGCTAATAGTCCTCTATCTTCCATTTTTTTCCAAAAAACCTTTCGGTCAGTGAAAGGACCATAAACATTCAAAAGTGTAAGCTTCCTTTTATCTACAAGAATGGAACCTGTCAAGAAAATACCGCCACAAGTGAGGACAGACGAGAAAACAAAAAAATGTGGATCCCAAGACACGAGAAGGCCCCCCAAGTTTCCAACTGATCTAACTGCACAAGACATCCAATCAAGCCCGAGAGCAAACATGAAATTCCTAGCCTTCTCCTCATTCGTTAAGGTCTCTTGTAGAAAAATAACATTGGGTAAAGTCTTTGAGATAAGCCTACACACAGAGGCCATTTTTAGGGGTCCTCCTACCCCTCTGATGTTAAGAGAAAGAAGTATCATGATTTTTCCCTTGTGAGGGATTTTATGCCTCTAAGTGCCCCCTGGTCAATAGTAGTAGAAAGTTGGTTAGCCGAAAAATGAAAGGTTTTTACCCAATTTTTTGAGAGCACGTCTAGTCTTAACTGGAGATAATTCAAGTCCCAAACCCCATGAGCATGTAAGGTCCTTCCCAAACGAGACTCCTAAACTACCAGAGGATTTTTCCGCATCACTTCCCCCCCCTGAAACCACAACAACTTTCCCCAAGTAAGTCGAAATTAGGACAGGACTAGCAACCTCCCTATAGGATGGTACCAAGTCGAATAACATTCTATCAAAAGAATGCTCACTAGTTGCATGTTCTCCATAACCAGGTAAGAGAGGTGAATCTACCGCTAAAAAAATCTCAGGAAGTACTGGGTTAATCACGTCAAGAGTATCAACAACGGAGGTGGTAGGCACACACCCAACTACTAGTGAATCAGGAGTAACTAAAAAAGTCTCAGGATTTGGATCCAAATCCTCTAAAACTTTATCATGAACCACAACCTTAACAGACACCTCATTTAAACTGGACTCCAAAGGAAAAAAAGAATAGAGATGATCTCTTTCCCATTCAGATAAAGTGAAATACATGGAAGGTACGTAGTGTCTCAACTTACCAGCAAAGGATTTGTTAGGGGATGATGGACTGTCCAAGTCCCAAGCACCCGGGAAAGCTCCATGCTCCTAGGCCTCCAACTCCGGAGAGTAGCCACTTGTGATATTCTCCTCCAAGAGTGCCTCGTCAATAGGCGCTCCAAAAGGATGGTGAAAATCCTTCCTTAGATGTCCATTTTGTCTGCAGCGCGAGAAACAGAAAGGAATCCCTAAATAGTCTAGTCTCTGAGCAAAAACCAGACCGTGCCATTCAATATCCAAAGATTCCAATAGTCCACCATGAATATTCACTTCCACCAGAATTTTAGCCAATATTTTGTCACTAGACTGTAACGTGTCCTCTGCTACCTTTATGAAATGTCCCAGAACCTTTCCTATGGCCTCCATAACTTTAGAATTCCATAGCTGCAACGAAAGACCCAAGAGAAAAACCCAGAGATGACGATAGCTAAAATACTTTGTCATCGGATCGAACTTAATCCTCCACCTCTGATCCAGGTGGATATCGATGGCCACCCACCCTCTCCAACTGGCCCAAAACATGTTTCTGGCAATTTTGGTAATTTACTATTTTTAGCATTTTTTCGGGTCCTGAACTTCTGGGGCCATTTTGAGGCCCAAAACGATGTTTTTTTGGGTATGTTGCTCTTGAAAAATGGCATCTAACGATGCTATTTTGTCTCAAGCATTGTAGGCCTCGGATAGATCTTTCCAACGAGCTATCATACGCCTAAAACGGAGATCGTATGCAAAGTTACGACCCCAGGAAGTTCGATGCATAACTTACCCAAGCGGGGCCCACATGACTTTGGCAGCTTCATCTCTCGAGGTTAGGTTTTGGATGTCTAGGACTTTGGCATTCCGTTTATTGTAAAGGTCCTTGAGCCTCATTGTAATCATCTTCTTGCCCGAATGCAGTAGCCGTCATCTCTTCTCAGAGATAAGGTGCCTACATTCTAGCGAGTCTTTCCTCTGTATTTTTGAGTCTCTGTACATTTCTCACGATTAATAGATCTGTATTTTTACAGTCTCTGTACATTTCTCTGATTAATAGAAATCATGTATTACTGTATATCTGTGTTTATGGTTGCATCTCTGATACATTTATGTTATATTATTGAATATCTGAAAAATCTTTGTGCATTTCTTTATTATATCTCTGCTCTCATTTCGTGCCGAAAATAATCCGGATCAACCTCTTAAGCATAAGGTTGACACCTTCAAACACCCAAATTTTTTCTAAAATCCAAGCAGTGTCTTCAGGAGTTTTGAAGACAAAGAAAAATCAACCCCTCAGCAATGTCAGAAGCACCAGGGAATAACCCAGAATGGGTTCCCAAGTAACGCGCATCCACTCCGAGACAGAAAGTTTGCAGAGAAAACGGTAAGCCAACCTACCCATTAGAGCACACATGGCGAGCGAACAAGATTATTCTAACCCAATTTCCATACCCATAACCATTTTCCTTTTAGTTCTTTTAGGTTTCCACACCCGCACATTTCGCTTAGGTGTGATTCTCTTCCCCATCAGACCACCTCCCTGAGACTCCAATGGCTAAGAAAAATGGGCAGTATTCAAACCAAACTCTTTATCTGTAAAAACTTTGGTGCTAGACTCCTTAACAACACCAGCTACACTAGCATCTTCTAGAGTCAGTCCAGAGACCCGAGAACTTCCTTACAGAAGGAAAGACACGACGAAGAAGGTTGATAAACAGACTTTGGAACAGAGATAGTAGAAGGAAAAGCCTCCGCCAAAAGAGTAGTAGGTTCACATGAAGTTGCATTTAGTGGGCCATTACTACCTCGTTTTTTGCATAGATCATCCACCGTTGAGAGGAATCTCGGGTGATCCCAAGGTTCCTCATCTACCACATCCAAGTGGGTGTTGACCTCACATTCCATTACAAAATGCCACATAACCTTCGGAAACTACAACTTTTTGAAAAAACAATAAAACCAAAGTATGAACTGACCCTTCGGGATTGAGAACCAAACATAGGAAAGTCAGAAGTAAATAGGCGAAAATATAGTGGACCCAATCATAAGGGCCAGGATCCCGTTGCTAACGAAAATTGTCAGTTCGATGGCCTGAGCCGTTAACTTCCTGTCATTCTGAAATAAATATGGAAGGAAGGAAGCCAAACGGCTAAGTCTGGAGATCGATGGGTCTGGTAGAGATCAAAAAAAGAGGATTAAGCACACTAACCAAATACAAGACTCCTCCCTAACTAAACTAAATAAGCCTCTATGGTTTATACCACCTTCATCAGACTAAACATCACGGCCTATCGAGAGCAAGAAGCCATGAAACCTGCAACCCAAGAGAATCCCACCAAAACCAAAATTTGAAAATCACTCGGCTCTCCTCCATCCTCAATACAAGTCCCGTATGATACCTATGTGAGTTTCCAACTTAGTTTAGACTTTTGAACACGATTTTTCTTACAAGTTCATTAAATAAAGGTTTATGAGTCTCCTTGCTCAAGGGCACTTTAAGTATGTGATCTTTTAATTTTTTGTAACATATCCTAAGAGCTTTAGAGCATTGGGTCAATATATTAATAAATTTGTATTTTTTAGTGAATTTAATATAATTAAATATGGATGATAACAATGATGACTATTGAGAGGGATATTAGACACAGGTCATTATTGATTTTGGAGGAAAAATTGAATTAACTTATGAGTGAGGACTAGTAATCTCTTCTAACAATCAAGTTGAGGCATATGCTTTATTACAAGGTTTGTGTGTGGCTTTAAACTCTCAAATTCAATCTTTTATACTAGTGGGAGACTCAAGCACAATCATAAAATTGATGGCCACAAAATGCCCTCCAACGAACTACGAGTTTTCTTCCATATTGGCTCGAGCTTAACATGAGGTTAGTAGCATTCAATGGATGTTCTTCTTTTAGGTCTTGAGGAAAATAGATTCTCTTGTAAATGAAGTCACTTCTCTAAAAGTAGGGGAGCTAAGGATTAATGGTACAACAAATAATCAACTTACACCATAATCAAACTATTATGAATCCAATGGCAAGTATTGTCGCATTAACAATACACATGTCAATCATGTGCAGGCCTCATTTCCAATGTGAGACAATTAACTTGAAGAGACTAAAGCTTCCCCCTTGCATGCTCGAGCTCATGGAAAAGCAAGGATTTGAACCTCTAGATGGAATTTATCACTGGCTAGGTGGGATTATGGGCAATTATCAAGCAAGGCGTCACAAGGGATGTGGAAATTTGTTTCATCTAGTTGGCTATTGTCTGTTAAGAGTCATTATTGTCTACAGGTTGGTAATGATCGTCTCTAGTTTGGTGAACTTAAGGTTCGAAGGATATTTATATGGGTTTCTTTTTTGAGTTTTGAGTGTGCAGGGGAGCTTTTACCCTTTCAATTTATGCTTGAATTGGATCATTGTTTCCCTATCCTAGATTTTTACAATTTGATTAAGCACTCACACCTAATTTGTGAGGATTGTCTCTTTGGATTTTTTGGTTATTTGTTCAGGGTCTTCAAGCTTTTTTGTACATGGAACCCATCAATTAGGGGGAACTTTGGTGGAGGCCTTGTGGTTTTGGAGATTCGACCTATTCGAGGTAACAAATTTGTTCTTTGGCCTTGGTGTTATGTTTTCTTAGCTGGTATGGCATTGTGTTCTTAGCTCTTGACTGTCAATTTGGGGAAGTTCTATGGGTGTTCTGTGGGCTTGTTGGTTTATTTGGATTCAGATTCTCAATGTGTTTCTAGTTCTAGTCTACTACTTTGGTTTTGGCTTAGCACTAATGGATTTCAAGGAGTGGCAAGAAATCAAGAGAATTCCTCAATCCCACAAAGAATTCATTGAATATAATAGAACTTCCATATTTTTGAACACCTCAAAAGTCTATGACAATGAACATTGGTCCATTTTTCAATTTGAATCTATTGTAGGTACACTATTACAATAGAAATAACAAATGAACACCCTTGAAGTTGAATGCAATCTGTTAAGGAATATGGTCGTTGACTTGTGAAAAGATTCACAATTAGGGGCATCCAACCAATGTATTTTAGTGAACGCAGGCCAAGGGAAGTTAAAGGAAGAGGATATTGTTCACTAGCTGATTAAGGACATGCAGATCAGAAACCAAGACTCTGTCACTAGCTGATTAAGGACATGCAGATCGGAAACCAAGACTCTGTCACTAGCTGATTAAGGACGAGCCTAGTAACCACCACATTTTCTGTTAATTTCATGTTTTTTAAAGTTATTAGAATCCTAGTAATTTACTTTAGAATCTACAGTTGTAGCAAGTATTGGGAAATTTACCAACTGATATATGTAAGTTTTGTATTTTGTATGCAAGGAGCTATTCATGTTGCTTAAAACTTTTGGACCAATGTTATGATGTACTTTTGATGTCTAGCATAGCTACAACTTTTTGATAATACAAATTCTCTAGTTTTATTTTTATTTTTTAAATTGATGATGACCGAGAAAACAAATGATAGGGAATTAATTGGTTTGCTTTAACATTATATTTATATGATCGAAAAGATTGGAGAATTTCCTTGATTTCGATGAGTTAACAAGTTATGAAGATTTGTAGTGTTATAAATGTTTTGGAAATGAGATTTAATGTGGGCATATGTAGGATATTATAAGATATAGAATTTGTCATCCTCTACCTTCTTAGTATCATAAAGTTGACAAATTCTTTAGGATATTTCCAACTCTCAATTTTACTATAAAACTCCTTTAAGTAAGAGAGAAATATTTTTGATTTGTTAAATTAAAGTTAATGATCTCTTTATAATACATTAACTTTTTATTATTCTATATTTCTTCATTGAAACACATTTTTAAAATTATTTGATACCAAAAGAAACCAAAAAATATTATGTAATGAATTAAAATTTCATATTGAACATTTTAAAATAAAATAATATATATTTGTATAATATTATATAATAATAAATTAATAAGGAGAAAACCATGAAAGGCGGAAGCTTATAAATAAAAAAACATTAAATGTTTAAAGTAAAAATATATGTATACAAAGACAAAACTATTAAAAAAATTCTTATAAGGAGAAAAAATTAAAGTAAATATATATATGCAAAGTTAAACATATGTAGATGATGTGCTTATTTTGACAAAGGCCAGTCTTGCGGAATGGTCTCTTTTACACTCTATCATACATACTTTCTGCACAGCTTCGGGACTGGTGATAAATCTACAAAAGTCTCTCTTCCTTGCTTTAAACACACAGGAGTCTATCCTAACAAACTTGCAAAATTTGTTTGGTATTAAAACATCTGATCTAAAGAAGGGGTTCTCCTACCTTGGATTTTATATCAAATCCACCAGATACACTAAATTCGATTGGCATTGGTTACTTGATAAATTTGAAAGCAGAATCCATCACTGGTGTAACAAGCATCTCTCCTTGGGAGGGAGATATATTTTCATCAAAGCCGTATTGGAGAGCCTTCCGGTCTACTGGATGGCACTAGCAAAATTCCCGGCCACTGTTCTTAGCTCGATTCGTCAACTAATTTTCTCTTTTCTGTGGACTGGAAACAAATTGACAGGTTACCATTTATGTAACTGGGAGGTTATCTCAAAACCTAAGAAAATGGGCGGTTGGGGACTCAAGAATCTACCATTCTTCCAGAGGGCACTCTTGGAAAACACCCTATGGCGCATCCTCATGAAGCCCGGTCTCTGGAGTAAGGTTATAAAAGCGAAATATTTTCCACAGATCCTGATTCATCTCTGGCTCAGATCGGCCACTGGGAGACACACGAAAGGCTCTCATACTTGGAGAAATCTGTTAACAACCCTTCCTATCATTCTCCAATGGCTCTCATGGAAGCCTGGAAATGGTTATCAGATTGAAGTGGGCAGGGACGTCATGCTGGGATTGGGCAAGCTTGCCTTGCTCTCAACAAATCTGCTGGAACATCTTCATAGAAAAAACATATTCTTCCTTTTTCAATTAAAATCGGTACAAAGCGGGGGTCATCTAAGCGACTGCTGGCTCAGGAGTGATGAACTTGATATGGACGCAGCTCTGGCAGTCGAATGGAATGGCTTTACTCGCAGGCTTGTGGAATCGGGTGTTCGCTTACTGAACAGACCCGACTCGCTCTTGTGGACAGGTGGGGACAGGTCTGGAGCTCTTACTGCAAATAATGCCTACAGCGCTCTGACAACCAAATGTTGGACTAAAATTTCTGAGCGAGTATATGGAGCGATCTGGAGGTGCAATGTTTCGCTCAAGTTGAAACTTTTCGCTTGGCTTTTAGTTCAAAAGAAGCTTCTGCTGTGGCCGAATCTCCAAGCTCGGGGTTGGGAGGGGCCCAGTCAATGTTGTCTTTGTAATTCAAGTGGAGAGACGAGCGCACATCTATTCATAGACTGCTCTTTTTCCAGATCTATTTGGAATCTTATTTCCCCTGCTCTTACGCCCTCATCCACTTGGACAGGTACCAGTCCATCAAATTGCTTTTAGAACTGGTCGCGGGCCTCATCCAACCAGGTAAAGATACTGATCCTCCTTTGCTGGCTTTTATGGAAGAACAGGAACGCAGCTTTGTTTGAGGACAAACCACCTTCATTTCACAGAGTGGCCTGCTCCATTTTATCTGAGATAACAGTCGATAGAAATCAGACACCAATCCAAACATCTAGCAGACCCGTCTTTACAGTTCCACTTGATAGAGTGGTGGCCTGGTTCGATGGAGCGGCACAACAAGATGGATTATACTGCGGAGCTGGTGGAAATATATCCATAAACCCTCAGACGTGTTACCGGTGGACTCTAAACTGCGAGCAAGGATCCAATATGAAAGATGAACTCATGGGAGCATGGGCGTCTTGTATTCTGGCAAGTCGATTACATATAAGTGAGCTTTTACTGCTTGGTGACTCCAAAATTACTATTGATTGGCTGAACGGACGTGCTGACTTCCATGTTGCGGATCTTTTGAGCTGGAAAGAGAGAACTCGAGAAGCGACCCAGTTGCTCAATCATATTACTTTCTCCCACATCTACAGAGGGGAAAACATGGAGGCTGATATTCTCTCAAAAAAAACACTAACTTTGCTTTCGGGACACATTCTCTTTACAAGATGGGAAGAAGGTAACGAGGGACCCACCTCGAGGATAAATCTTTGAAAGACTGGCCATGCAAGCAGCCCTTCCATGGGATTGATTCTGGACATCATGAGATTAGTACTCCTTTTTGTTTTGTGTAGAATGTTTTGATTCTTCGGCAAAATGCTTGTATTTCCTCGTTGTTAGACCTGTTATAACAGACTTGTATACTTTTATATCCTTTTGAATATAAAGCGTATTTTTTCTCGTTGAAAAAAGAAGAGAAAACTATTAAAATAATTATTATAAAGAGAAAAATATTGTAATGTTAGAAAATTTTATTACAGATACAATCCAAGAATATTAGGAAACATTTCTAAATTTTTCTTGGAAGTTTTTTCTTCGGAAAAAAATATTTTTTAATAAATTTGTAGAATTTTAAACAAATTAATTTATAATATGTTTTATGTTACTTTTAGAATGGAGAAAATCCATGTTTCTTTGTATTGGGGAGAGAGGCTTTTTCTACAGCCAAGTATAAAGAAGATGGATAATTCTTTCAGTGTTTAAGTGCTTCTAACATGTAATACTTCAATTTTTTTTTTATAAAATATTATAATTTTAGCCAAGTATAAAGAAGATGGATAATTCTTTCAGTGTTTAAGTGGTTCTAACATGTAATACTTTAATTTTTTTTTATAAAATATTATAATTTTAGCCAAGTATAAAGAAGATGGATAATTCTTTCAGTGTTTAAGTGGTTCTAACATATAATACTTTAATTTTTTTTTTATAAAATATTATAATTTTAATCCTTTAAAATCAAAGATATATTTATATTTCTTTAATTTTAATAAAGAAATTATGAAACATTAATATATTTGTTCAAAATATATATTAGTTCAAAAAATATATCATCTAAAAAATAATAATACAATAAATATATGTATTAAATGTGAATTATATAAAAATAATAATAACACAATAGATATAAAAGAATAATAAAATTATGAATTAAAAAAAAAATTAAAAATAACCAGAAAAAGATGAATCTAGTAAAGATTTAAAACCCTTAAAAGAAATTTGATTTCCTATATTTGGTATGGTATGGTTCTAATAAAAATTTTAATAATAAAAATTTAAAAGAACTCATTGTGATGAAAATGGTATATAAATTGTCAATTCTCACTAACTTAATTGGTTAAGTTGTGAGTTTTGTTTGCTAGGCGATTTGAGTTCAATACTCTTACGGTGTGTTTAATCAGGATGAGACACCCAAAAATCCAACCATGTTAAGGGTTGGTGCGATATAGGTTGGGTATGATCTCTGGATGATTTTGACGACTTAGATGCCCCTGAGTTGTGGTTTCTTAACGAACAATTGAAATGTTAACCCCTCAAATAACAAACATTTCTAACAAAACAAAAATGATATATAAATAAATGTTGTTGTAAACTAATACTAATTTGTAAAAAGATTAATTTTTAATTTACATGTATTAAGTAATATAATAAGAAATATCAGGAATGCAAACAAAATATCTACAAAGGAAAACATTAAATTATTTGTCAGCAAAACATTCTTTGATGTGAACTTTGATTCAAGTTTATTTTAAATAAATTTCTATTTTATTAAAATATAATTAAGAAGATTTAAATAAAAAAGATAGTTAGTAATTTGCAATTAAAATAAAATTGCACTTTCATTTGAATAAATTTTAAAGTTGTGTTCTTGGTGTTTTAATCAACACATATTCACTTGTTATGAGAAATAAAGACTCATGCTAAACCAACCAAGAAAGAGAAGACAAATTTAAAGATGAAATAAACGAAAATCACACACAGTACACATAGATTTTACTTTGGAAACCTAAAACCGGGAAAGACAACATTCCTTGAGCATCTTGCTCTCTTGTTGTCTCATTCATTCATTGAATAAAGAGTTACATTACTAACCTTGGTCTGTACCTAAGACACAATCACCATCATACTCTCTTGCTTTACACAAGAACAACCCTATAGCCAATTTGTCTTACATCTACATGTCTTGTAACCTTCTTCTAAATATTAGCATGAACATCAACTTAATACAATTACAACATGCCTTATTTATAGGCTTTACAACATGAAAAAACCTAAATCATGGGGCCCAAAAATGGTTACAGATCCACATAGATGATTGGCTACAAATCCTACAAATCTTGGGATTCTGTTACAATCGACTTCATTTGATTTACCAATTGACTACCCATTCGATCTCCAGTTGGTCTTCAGTCAGTACCACTCAACCTCCTATCCTCCTCCTGTCGAATGACCTTTCAAATTCTCGTCAATCACTTTGAATTTGACTTCCCCAGTCGATCACTTCGACCTTCGACTTAACCATTTACTCGACTTATCACCCGATCGATCCACTTCAAATAAACAATCAGATGACTATTCTATCACTACAAAGAATATAACAACCCAACAATCTCCCACTTGTTTATTCTTTGCTGATATAGGAGAACATGAACATTTGTTCACTAACCCAGGGCAACAATGCTCATTTCCTCTCTACATCAAGAGAACTTCACAAAACTTATAGACTTGGTCAAATAGTCTATTATGTTTTCCAAAGTGTCTACCTTCTCCAACAACACCTTGTTACTTTCCACCATGTCTCTCACAAAATGGTATTGTACATCAATATACTTCATCCTGGAATGGTACGCTAGGTTCTTTGCCAAAAATATTGCACTTTGACTATCACAATTTATCTTCATAACTCTTTGTTCAAACCTGATCCCTGAACACAATCGATGCATCCATACTGCTTCTTTGCTTCCATGAGTGGCTACAATGTATTCAACTTTTGTTGTTGACAAGGCTACAACCGCATGTCACTTACTCATCCATTTGATTACTCCACCGAACATCTTGAACACATATCCATTGGTCGACCTTCATCAATCCAGATCTCCAACCTAGTTTCAGGTTTCCCTTGCTAGCATATGTTGGATCATGTTGTCATTGATGCCAATGGTCTGATTGATTGATGTCATTGATTGATTGATGTCAAAGGATTCATTGATTGATGATTGATGTAATATAATATGTATTGTCCTTAATGAGAATGCATAGATGAAGATGGATCAATGAGTTGTCATTGATATATGATGAATATGGATCGATGTGGTTTCATTGGTATATGATGCATTTTTGGAAAAATGTATAGATGACTCATTATTGTCTT
>SNQJ01S0098779.1:52365-62824 GCA_010110895.2 Picea sitchensis | reverse complement strand
GGATAATGATGAAAAGTGGTAAGTATGGAAGGAATGGATGATGACCTTTCATAGACCCACCTAGTAGCAACTCATCACTAAGGGAACCAACTTACTAGGGCACTCTATCACCCCCCCCCCTAGATATGGACAAGTTAAAGAGCATAATTTCCAAGCAAACATCATGAAACAAAGAGAATTTAGTGCACATATTCAAATGTTTTGAGAATCATAGTGACACATACCATGATACCTGGACTCATTACCTCATGGAGAAGGACCCACTACTACTTCAAAATCAGGCCAATGGGATGGATGTTGTTGTTGTTGATAGATAGGAGGCACTAAAGAAAAGATGGGCTCTCCAGATCCAAGCTCAAGTCATATGGCTCTCGGTACTCCATGTCTAGGACCTGTGGGCCTCTAGACATAATCTCCTTAGTTATCCATATGATAGGGGATAACATATGGCTCCAACTCAGGGACATGTGCTCACTGTAGAGCGCATGAGAACCTCAACATCTCTGGAATGAGCTGTAATCTGCTAGATCTCAACAAAAATAATTAGTAATATTTTGGGGTGGTGATATCACCCCTAGCTCATGTATGATATAATGAAATACAAGTAAGCAATCATATATACAGATGGAAATGAAATTACAAATACTCTAACATGATATGCAGATGGTATATACAATGAATGCAAATGCCTACCTACTTACCTATACTTACATGTCATGCTATTAGCCAGTAGTAACAGTTGATGTGTATAGCGTTCAGAGGTAGCTTCAAAGCTTCTCCTTCCAGGGTTGTCAAGTTAAACGAGTTTTTTCCTGCCTGACTCGTGACCTTGTAGGGACCTGTCCATAATCCATCCAACTTCTTGTGCATACCAGGTTTCTCCCTTCTTTTGTCCCATAACAACACCAAGTCTCATTTAGTGAAACCCCTTTCCTTTGCCTTATGATCAAAGGTGTTCTTGAAGTTCTCTTGGTTTCTAGACATTTGGCTTAGGGAAACCCTCCTAGATTCATCAAATTCTACTAACTGGTTAATTCACCCTTGGATTTCTTCTCCCTCGGTGGTGTATTGCTAAGAAAAATGCAGGATATGGATTTGGAGATTCACAAGAAGTTTGGTTTCTAACCCATATACTAGTTCAAACAGGGTTTTTCCTGTTGAGGTCTTTGTTGTTATTCGATCTTCCCACAAGGCATACTTGATCTTTCTATCCCAAGACCTTTTTTTCTCTCCCACAACCTTCTTAATGATGTTCATAAGGATCTTATTGCTTGATTCTGCCAACCAGTTCCCTTATGGGTAATAGTTCGAGAAATGAGATAGAACAATGCCATACTTTAAACAAAATTATGCTAATACAAGAGAGTTGAAGGCTTTGGCATTGTCAGTGGTAATTTTGGACCGGACCCCAAATATTGTTATGATTCTTTCCTCCAAGAAGTTCATAACTACTTCCTTAGTGGCTTTCTTTGTGGGAATAGATTCTACCCGCCTGGTAAAATAATCTTTGGCGGTCAAAATCCATCGGTAACCATTACTTGAATTGTCTTTAAACTCACGAATAAATTCTAATCCCCAATGTTGAAAAGGAGCTTCTACTACCACCCGTTTCAAAGGTTGTGCCGAGAACTTTTGTTTACCAATAAAGTATTGGCAAGGTTGGCATGATCGGACATATTGGTGAGTATGAGAGAACAATGTTGGCCAATAATATCCAGCTCTTAAGATCTTGTGTGCAGTAGTACGGGCAGTGAAGTGCCCACCACAATGCCCAGAGTGTAATTCCTTCAACAACTTATTAGCTTTTTCTTGGTTCACACATCTAAGGAGAACTCCATCCGGGTCCTTCCAGCCAAGGCCATTCTCAGTTAAACAGTACTTCATAGCTTTAAGTCTCAGGGCCCTTCTTTTATAATCTAATAGATGGTCTGTGCATAATAAATTCTTGAGGTAGTATATTATGTTGGAATACCATTCATCATGTTCTAGCTCACTCACTACCATATTTATTTGTTTGCTCTCTCCCATTTGTATGGCTTCTTGGTTGCTTTCAATCAACATTTGGGCTAACCCTTGTCCTTTCACAATATTGGTGGGTTTTATTTCTAAATCATATTCTTAGATCTTGGACACCCACTTACCCCTAGTACACATACAATCTTGTTGTGATAAAACATCTTTTATTGATGGATAAGGGACATAATCCTTAATCTTATCGTAACCCACATAGTTTCTAAAATGCTTAAGGGATTTTACCAAGGCATAAGCATGTTTCTCAGTAATTGAATAATTTATCTCTGAATCCCTAAGGACTTTACTCATGAATGCAATGGGGTGTTCATGGTCGTCAATGTCTTTCTGCAACAAGATACATGTGATGGTATCTTGAGAGGCAAAAGAGAATATCATCAAATCCCGTGAATAATCAGGACTAACCAGAACTGGGGCTTGGGAAATGGYGTCTTTTATATCTTCAAAAKATTTAATGGCCTTGTCATCCCACCTGAATGTCATGTCCTTTTTAAGTAATTTTAATGTCCCCACTTGGGGACATCATTACATTACAGRGGGTTATCATGACTAGAGTAGCCAAATGGAGGTTATAGTGAGTACAGAGATTATTGAGAGGTATTTTGGGGTCYGTCTTGCATCGCTCATCCCATTTCATCATTATGATCCATTCCGCACARGTTAGATTTGGTTCCGTTGCATTCCAACAATTTCCATGATTTTGAGTATTTTGAGCTATAAGTTAATTAAATTCACTCAAGAGGTCACTTTGGGAACAATACTTGGAGGAACCTCTCAGTGTAATATTTCATTAGAATTGGGAGGAATAGGACTACAGGATAGGATGATAAGAAGTGACTTTCAGTGGCTAGGGAAGCTACTAGGAGAGATAAGGCACTTTTTAGAGGTTAAAAGGTTAATTAATTAATTAATTAAAGTGATATAATTAATTAATTAATTAATAATTAAAAAAGAAAATTCACTTTAGAGAGACAAAGGGATGCAAGAAGTATAAATAAGAGGCAAGAGCCTCTATTCTATTCATTCATGTATGATTATCTTTTGATATCTGGATACTAGCTAGTGGGCCCATACCTTGGGGGTTTTGAGGGTTTTGACTTAACAAAACCTAGAGGATGATTCAGTGGTGGAAGATTCCACCTAGCTTGTCCCAAGATTGGTCTTGGGGATGCAATACTCCCCTAGACCATTCTAGTTTAGATCTACTCAGTGCAGGAGAGTTCTACACCAGCCACAGGCACAGGAAGAGGAGAGAGGGTGCATCATTGGGGGTTTCCAGCAAGGGGAGCACGCCATTCTTTGAGGGAAGTTCGTTTCATGAGATTGGAAGGGCTTCAACAGATTCTAGCACATGGGTTTTCATTGCAGGGCCGTGGCCATTGGATCTAGTGCATTGTGGAGGAGTTTCATGTGCCATTTGATTTATTGGATGCATTGGACGAATTGGAGAGAAGGAGGGCATTTTTTAGATTCGGATCTATTCAGTTTGGAGGGGTTATACTTCAGATCGGGTCCTGAGACTTCACCTAGCGACTTACAATGTCTCGATCTATCTTTTTGGGGAGTTTTAGAGCATTTGGAGGCCTCCTTCATCAGAGCCAAAATTATAGGGTTTGGCAGTATTCAGAAGGACACAGCCCCATTTGGGGATTCAACATTTGGAGGAGCACCCCTTGGTATTTGGGTTTGATATTTCAAGAGGGGATTCTACTCACCCAGATCTACAGTTTGACATATTCATCGGAGTTTTTGGAGCTCTTTGGCAGTAGGGCCGAATTATTGAGGGTTTCAGTCTTCCAGCAGGGTGTAGCATCATCCAGCTTGGAGTTGGCACTTCATACAATCTAGATCTCTTCCAGTATTGGCCTTCATTGTGTATTCAACCCTTTGAGGCTTGCATATTCTTACTAGGAGCATTTTGTAGAATCTCTTATTATGTTTATTGGATCCATCTGTTGATCATTCCAAATCTGCATCATTCTTGTATTCAAGGCTTCTTCTATTTATGAATAATATCAGATCTGAGGTATTTTGGGATTGTCTATCATATTGTTGATCTTGCATATGGTTGAGGTATGTTCCATTATTGTATATTCTTGTTTATTGCTGCAAACACACATTAAATCATCAGTATAACCTTAAGCACAACCTAAAGGATCACAATAAGCAAAGTGTTTGATGAAATGCCACAACCAATAAAAGTTTTAAAATGAAGCTAAACCATGATGTTCCTGGAATATTGGCTTGGGAACATTACAGTAATGCACTCATGAGTTTTATTCTTTCAGCAAAGTTTGGGACAAATCTTTGAATGAAGTTTATTTTTCCGAAAAATGATTGTAGGGATTTTTTATTAGTTGGGGGGCATACATCTTTGATAGATTGGATCCTCTCCAGGTCTACAGAAATTCCTCCCTCTGAGGCTATGTGTCCTAATAAATTTCCCTTATCTATCTCGAAAATAGACTACTTAGGGTTCAAGGAGATACCATACTTTCTACATCTTTCAAAGACAATCATGAGGTGCGAGACATGGTCTTTTCTTTCCTTTGATATGACCGTGAGATAATCTTGGTAAATTTCTATGATTTTCTAAATGAGATCCTTAAAAGTAAAGTCCATCACTCTTTGAAAGGTTTCACCCGCATTTATAAGGTCGAAAGGCATTCTTGAGTACATGAATGTTCCCCATGGTGTGGTGAATGTTGTTTTAAGTTGATCTTCTCTCTTGAGTAACACTTGATTGTATCCAAAAAATCCATCTAGCATGGACATCATGCCTGCCCCTGTAACCCTTTGTAATAAATGTTCCATATTTGGGAGGGGGTAGTTGTCTTTCAAAGGTAGTTGGTTAAGGTTTTGAAAATCTACGCATAAGCGAATGTCACCACTTTTCTTTCTGACAACTACCAAATTTGACATCCATGATGAATATCTAATGGGAGCTATGATACCAACATCTACCATCTTTTGGAGTTCCTTTTGTATATGGCTTGCCAACTTAGGGTTAATATGTCTTAGCTTTTTTCGGAAAGGTTTGGCTTCTTCTGTCAAAGGTATGGCATGTTGGATGAAATCACCCATATAAGCTTTTAATTCATCATAATTCGAAGCAAATGTGTCTTTAAATTCTCTTATGAGGTCAAGTATCTCATTCCTCTCCTGTTCCATAGTACATTTCCCTATTTTGACTATTCTTGGATCTATCTTGGTGCTGATGTTGAATTCTAAGGTTTCATCTGTTTGTTTCTTGGGGTTTTTTCCTTTGTAAATATCGTGTATATCAAAGAGGTGTTCTAAAGGGACACACCCTTTCAACAAAGTGTTATTTTGCAAGTATAATACATCTAGGTTCATGGAATCAACTATGAAGTTTACTTAATAATTGGTGAATTATCTATTGTTTTCAATGAATATAAGGATTTTATTATCATCTTCAAAGACTTTCCTATGCTCCAAGTTATCAAGGATTGATGGTCTAAATAGGACTTCCATTTTGCACAAGTTTTGGAGGGGGCCATCACAAGGTTGTAAAGTGGATGTTGAGACAGCCAAGGCATCTTCCACATAGTTTTCTTCTCTGGGAATTGCTTCGATTGACACTACCTCAAAGGATTTTGCAATGGATCTTGCAAAGTCATGGTACCATTTCAATCTTTCATTCTTTGCAGCAAAGTCTAAAAACACTTGTGATACTATTAAGTCTGAATCTCCTATAACCTTCAAGTGTGTGACACCTTTTTTGATTGCTAAGTCAAGGACTATAATCAAATCTTCGTATTCAACAACATTGTTTGTGCAATGATATTCAAGTCTATAGGAGTAATAGAAAGTTTCCTTGGATGGGGATGTTAGGACAATGCTTGCTCCTGAACTAGAACTTGAATGAGCACCATCAAATTCCAAAGTCCATATTCCTCTGGGTGTTTTGCTAACTTCATCCTCTGAATTTCTTCCTTGGACAAACCAACTTTCAATCCCATTGTTCACATAGAGGAGCTGATTATCGGGTTCTTCAGGAGTTTCAATAAGGCAGCTTGTGATGGGTTCTTTGTGAAGGGTAAAGAATCCTCCTTCTGGGTGAGGTATGAAAGTTTTGGACCCTTGGTCTTGGAATATCCTTGTCAATTTCTCTATCAAGTCCTTACAGAGTATAATTCCCCAATTACTTAATGTGTCTATCACTATTACATCAATTTTGAAAGGGGTACCAAGGCAAGCATGGAAGGTAATACTTAGGTCTTTGATGATGCCTCGTTTAAAACCACCTTACATGTTTGGTTGTGATATACTGAGACTTAGTTGGTGCATAACCCTTTTGGTCATAATGTTTCTAGGGGTATTTGGGTCTAACAAACAATTATGGAGAAGGAAATCATTGATTTGGAGGGTAACATAAAAAGGTGCATGTTCTCCATATTTTGTTCCCATGCTCCCAACTTGTTAAACAACGGGGAATTCCTCTTCACAATCATCTTCCTCATCGCTCTGTGAAGGTGAGTATTCAATGTCTTCAACCTCAAGGCTTCTAAATGTACCTTGAGTGGGTTTCAAATCTTCAGGAGGTTCATTTTGTTGTGAAAACAAGGAAGTGTCTTTCATGTTTGAGAAACATGTGCTCCATTTCCTAGGGAAAGTACTAGTTTCCACCTCTAGAATATCTGGGAGGTCATGCTTCAACCCTCCCATGCTTTCCTCATTCAACTCCTAGATGTCATCATTGTTTAAGAGGTTGACCTAATGGATGGGATTGTTGAACTTAAGGTTCTCCTCAATCTGGCAAGCAACATCTTGTGCTTCTTCTAGGCTTGTAGGTAATCGGTTCTTGAGAGTAAATTGTAAAGTTCCTTCTAAGGAGTTCAGGTAATATTGGAGAATAACGATATTTGGGTGAAATTTGGGTTGAAGTTTACTATTGAGAGTGTTGAACCTATCATTGAATTCCCTAACATTTTCCTTGCTTCATTTGCAAACTTCGAGGTATTGAGAATAAATAGAGGACATACTTTCTACCTTACCCCATCTCTTCATGAAATCCTATTTCAAATCTTTAGGGGTTTTGCAACTTCCATTTGGGAGTTTATTAATCCAGGTTCTGGAACTCCCGGTGAGTGAATTCAAGAAAAGTCTCATAAATGTGTAGGGATGTTCATTTCTTGATTGATGGAATTCATAACCCTCACAAATTTTAGTCCAATGTGTGTTTCCATAGGATCCCACTTCTCTTGGGAATTTAGGTATCCAGGAATCAACTTCTTTCGGGAGATCATGTAATCCCTCTTGGGTGTTAGCTAGGTCCAAAGGGACAAAACGTTATTTGGGAGAACATTTAGGAGAAGCAACATGGATGATGGGGATAGGAGGAAGATAGAGTGTATACATACGTCCGCTATGAGTCATCATTAGTGGAGTTGCTAGACAATCTTCAGAATATTATCAAAAAGATGAGGGGATCACTCTTAGTGGGGTCACTAGGTAAGTTTTTTAACATAAAGGATTTTGAGGAAAGGCTTACCAAAAAGTGTCGTCTTTGAGGAAGATTGACTCAGTGTTCCCCGACAACGACGCCAAAATGTTATTGCGCAATTTTTACTTTCCCAAAGCCAAAGGAAAGTGGATACTAAATTGGCATAACAAGGAGGATGTCCTATCATTGTCACCTTAATAAGAGACCTCTTTCTATTTAGGATTAGTACCCCAGGGGAGACGTCCCTAGTGACCCGGGGGTTTGAGAAGGATAAGGTAGAAGTAGTAAGAAAGTCCCACCCCTCTCACAGGTCACTCTGATCAAAAGTTCCAAGGTTTTAATGAGATGAAGCACAATAATATTTAAGTGTACCTGCCCAGAACAAGACAATAAGAAAAGAAATGTTATTTTCAAATACCATATGATGTCAGTGCTTCATAAAACCATAAACTTTTGGAAAAATGAACAAGTTGAAATAAAATTGAAGAAATCCAAATAATAGCAATGTATTTTTAGCAACAACTACACAATTATGTCTCAATAATGCTTCAATAATGACATGAAATAATAGCCTAAAATTGACAAAATTATAATAGTTGTCAAAAGCAATAATGACAATGTATACTCAGCTTTGTGTCTTGGTTTTAGGATGAATTTGTTGTTGTTATAGATGGTTGTATCAATATTTTGCAACAACAACAACTTAGTTAGTGAGTTAGTCTAATATAGGGTTAGAAAGAGTTATTAAAAGTCTTAGGGAAGATGGTTTAAGAGTTGTTTTGGTCAATCAATCAATTGCAAGGAGTGAACTAGTGCCTTTTATGGTAATGGAGTCAAAGTTTGGAGTCGAAATTCTTAGAGGAAAACAACAAATGATAATGGATGAACTAAAAGGAAGGGTAAGATGATTGTGTTAGTAACCTAAGGCCTCAATATCTAAACCCTAGAAGGAAAAAATGCTATAAAGTAGGTAACCTTAGGGCCTAGCGATTTCCTTCTTCCTTAGATCAAGTTTGAAATAAAATATGTGAAGCTAATGAAGCAATGCTAGTAGAGTGCTACAAAGGTAGGGCTCTAGTATATTCTTCAAAGGAGATGTATTCTAGCAAAATCAAGTAGGTGAAAAATTATAAAGAAAAGGACAATAACATGTGTTTTTCCCCTAGGGTTTCAAACTAGAAATGAATAATCTTAGAAATGAATAATCAAATGTACCATAACCATCCAAAATAAATGAAGAATTGCAGATTTTACTTACTTCATCAAGAATAATCTAGCCAGAAATTTAAACCCTAGTTGAAGACTTTCCACCATGAAAATGTCAAAATACACCAAAGATAGTCTCTCCAAGAAGTTGTGCACTAGTTAATTTTAGCCAAATACCCTTAAAGAGGGCCGAATTTCAGACCTCACACTTGTGTGAGTGAAAGATGATGAAAAACTGAGACTCTTAACTCTCTATTTATACAATAATCATGACCTTTACTTACAATTTAGGTAAAAAAGGGCCGACATGGCCAGTTTACATCAAAAAATCCACTTTTACTTAAAATTAACAATTCAAAACCCTAATTTGTCTTTTAGGGATGATGTCATGCCCCTCCTAGGGTGACGTTAGGCCCCATCATGGAACGTTGGGCCTCAAAAGGTATCAAAAGTTGTCGCATGTGCCAACCAAGTTGTCCTCATGCCAAAACCCTAACTAGATGACGTCAAGGCTCAATATGATGATGTCTGGGGCCTTCAAGGACCAACTTCATGGTGGAAAGGAAAGACCCCCCTAGGTCCAGGCCTGCCAAAGTATCTCTTGTGGAACATCCTTCTTTTTCTTCGGTGCAAGCCTCTAATGTCCCTCCGCCTCTGGATGGGGTCACAACATCCATTTGGTGGGATTTTAGCCCCATGGAGGTTAGAACTAATCATCTCCCCATATGTACATGTTCGTCGGACATGGTCCTGCAAAAATAATGAGTACGCCCTCCATGGTTTCATAAGTCATAGGGATCATAGCAATATAAATCACATCTAATAATCAAGTTACCTAAACGTGTGCATCAAACCCCCCTTTACCCAAACAAATTCTCACAGACGTTATGCAATTTAACAAGCCAGGTTTGGAGAGGGTCCCAGGATGCCCTATTGGGATAATCCTCCTCAGGTTTGGGGTGTTTCCCAGGTGAAGGCCAATATAGGTCATGTAGATGCATGAGATAGTGTTGGGAATGTTTGGGGAAGGGGTGCATTGATAACAAGGAAATGTAGGTATTACTTGTGGGTGCCTCTTTAGAGGGAGAGTTGCACCTTGTCATGGATGCCATTGTTTCCCAACCCATTCAATGCCTTTTACTCTTTTTCTTATTGCTTTTTATTTTCAAGAGAAAAGTTGGAGGACATTGTCTTGGCATGGTGACCAGTGGTGATAGCGTTACCCATAAGCATTTCACGGAAATGAGAAGGTTGGCTCGTGATGAGACCCCTTTCTCTTGGTTATGCCATCAAGAGACACTACCCTGGTTTGGTGATCATATGGATGGCAGTGTCATACCTCTAGATGCCCATGGACCTAATAGGTCAGCTCATGATGAGACCTCCTATCCACCAACTAGATCTTGAGTTTTATTTTATTTTATGGATCCCCTTTTCTTGTTGAAAAGATTCTTATTGCTTTCTCGATAATCCTTGGGAGAAGAATCTCAAGATTTCATCTTGGATTTTAACTTTTTCCAGCCACTTTTACCCTCTGGGACTTTATCCTCTTCTTCCCACAAGGAAAGGTACAACCCTTACTAGCTTGGAAAACCCAATGCCCGAACCAATGTAGGGGAAAGACGAGAGGGATAATGATAAAAAGTGGTAAGTATGGAAGGAATGGATGATGACCTTTCATAGACCCACCCAATAGCAACTCATCCCTAAGGGAACAAACTTACTAAGGCACTCTGTCACCCCCCCCCCCCCAAG
>SNQJ01S0098779.1:18543-43087 GCA_010110895.2 Picea sitchensis | reverse complement strand
TTATGTCAATATTAGCCGAAAGGATAATTCGGTTTCCCCTAGGGGCGATGTAATTTTTGTAGCTAGACACTGTATTATGACTGTTTGTTTAAGACTTTGGCTCTCGCCCTAATAGGCTAGCTGAATTGGTTTCCCCTTGGGGAAATTCAATTATTACAGTCTGGGTTAAACTGTTGATGATGTAATTTTTGCTCTTGGAAGGCTTTTTATAGAATCTTACTTACAAAAAAAAAAAAGATATAACAACCTCACTTGAAGTTCAAAATATGCAGACACAATATTTCCTGCAATAGTTGGCAAAAAAATGCAAGGATCGTTGGATAACCTCTAAAATACTAGATGAACTAATTAATATGAAGGTCACATGCAAAATGGTTGAATAATGGTCATACAAAAGGGAAGCTTAGACAATATAGACTTGTAACATGATGAAATATTTCAAGTCTGCCTATAAAAACTCAAATTTCCACACCCTCCTACCTCTTGTGATGACTTACCAACCTATTTAGATGTCTTTTTCACTCTATAAGATGCTTCACTTATAAGTTTCAACAACATGCATAACTCATCCAAAACCTCTTTTCCCTATCCTTGATAGAGCAGCCACTCCTACAAAAAGCACCTAATACATTTGCTTTGAAATGCCAAAAACAATTCCTAATTAATTATGTTATAGGCATGTCATAATTACCCTCTTCCTCTAGATTATCTTGATGTTTTCAAACAATGACAATATATCGTCTTATACGATTTATAAGAATACAAATTCTGCTAATTGATAATAAGATGAAGATATCCCCTTGTAATGATAGATCTCCAACCTATTTTTCAGCTTCTTCATTCTAGATTGGTTCAACATTTAGTGTTTTCCAAGCATCCATTCATTGAATATGCTCATGATTATCAAATGTTTCCAGCCTTTCATATCAATAACCATTTACTACTTTGCTCCATTAATACAACTTGAAGTCACTCACCTAAAACATGCTTCATTGATAGCCAACACCTAACTTTGCTCCACTCCATTGCATATACATGTTTTAAAGGTTAATATGACAACTATTAGCATTTTCATAAGATAACTAAGACTTGGCCTTTTAAGACCTACTACAATAGCTTGCAATGCCTTATGTAATGAACTATTCCACTTCTTTATTTACCAACTATCCTATATGTTGATATCCGTTCTTTCATTGCCAACTATCTATTGATCCCATTGTCTCCCCTACTTATATGCCTTTGTTCACTTAGAAACCTAAGCATACATCAATTTGGGCCTAGTTTGCTCGGTTAATTGCAAACTTCAATTCTATAATTCACCATTGCATTTCTATCCCATGTTTGGATGAGATATCTTACAACGATCCTTATTTTAGAAACCAACTCAATGGCCTTGATATTATGCAAGTGCTTTCTTTGCAACATAGCTTTATCCCTAATTTGCATTGTAGCTAAGAGATATTATTTAGTCTCAAGATGAATCAATGAAAACTAAGCTCAAAAATAGATATTTTACAACACACTTCTCCAATGCAAATTGATAGCACAAGGCACTCTTTAGTATAACATCTCTTCAAACCACAAAGTGTTGACCCTATAATGATTTGGATGAAGCAAACATTTAAATAGCGATAATGTTGAGCCTAATTTGAGTACTTAGGCATAAGCCATATGTGCCTGTGTTTCTAGCTTATAGTTTGATTATATCATGCTAAATGTGGTCATGGTTGTTTATATCATGATTTGCACACTAGTATATAATTGTAATATAATGTAAAATAGTATATTTTTGGAATAGCTTGCTAGCTTGGGGATTGCCCCATGGACCCAAGTAGTGAAACTCACAACATGATATAGTTATATACCTAATTGGCCTAAGTTGTAAGGAAACATGGTGAAATCTGTATATCTACTTCAATATTTCAAACTAATGAAGATCTCTTCATTGATTATTTGAATTTAAACCATAATTGTGTCTTGTGTGATTCATTTCTATTGTTTCTTCTACTTAGCACACTAGTTAAAATATAATGGAGATTTGATTAGGTTCATTAATGTTGTTCTTCCATTTAACACATAGATCTTATTATTATGGATTAGTTTTCTTAGTTTAGATAGTTAGACATTATAGTTATGTTTGCTCCATAATTAGTTATGGTTTGACTATTGTATATTAGAATGTCGATTGATATTCTTAGGTGTCCAAATGTACTACATTAACACTTGAGTGCATACAATAAAATTTGTCTAATAAACAATAGGAATAATGAAATGTGGCTAAAGGGATAGCTCAAGTGACCACAAAGCACGATGAAGAAAACATCGAAAATGAAATCATATAAGACATTAGAAATTAAGACTATATCACACCTATGTCATTCCAAATTGAAAACCTGCAAAGCACTACATCACATGGTGATATTATTGCTACAACGAAACAACTTCAAATTTACCCTCAAGAAATCATACGAAAATCAAGTTTACGACCACTTGAGGGTGAAGTGTCATTTGATTGTGTAGTAATAGATCCCTCTCTTTAGGATTCCATGTTATTGATTTTCTTGTGTCATA
Organism: Picea sitchensis; assembly: GCA_010110895.2. Taxonomy (NCBI): domain Eukaryota; kingdom Viridiplantae; phylum Streptophyta; class Pinopsida; order Pinales; family Pinaceae; genus Picea; species Picea sitchensis. Next base: position 40,516 of record SNQJ01S0098779.1, on the reverse strand, counting down.
AGTTTCGATATAGATAATTTGATTCTTAAGCATGACTTATGGAATATCAATAGAAGCCAGACTCATTATTTTCATATGTAAAGGAAAAATTGAAAATTGAATTTAATCAAAAGAACTTATATCCTTAGGATCCTTTCAAAAAACTCTACTTCATATTTAATAATCATGTCATTAAAACTAATCTAGAAGTTTGAGAATAATAAGTTTTGCATAATATATCCCCCTACCCCCAACCTCTTATGAGGGTGGATATGAGGGTGAGGGTGAGGGTGGGGGTGGGGAGAGATATTATGCAAAACTTATATGAGGGTGGGGTGGGGGCGAGAGATATTATGCAAAACTTATATGAGGATGGGGTGGTGCATAATATCTCCGCCACCCCACCCTCATATAAGTTTTGCATAATATCCCCTCCCACCTCACCCCACCCTCATATCCTATTTTGCAAAATATCTCCCCATTGCCTAGAGAGATTTGAAATTTACCTTCAATATTTTGAAAATACAAATTGAAGAGATAGATTATGCAACATAATTTCTTATTTAATAAAAATTGAATCCTAGGAAGTGTACTTGGGCTTACAAGAAATTCCTTGAATAAATATGCAACAACAAATTAATGAGCTAAAATATAACCTAAATATAACTTTCATATAAAAAAAATATGGCAATAAGACTTGCTTTAACAATGAAAACTGCCAAAAATAATAATAATAATAATAATAAATAAATAAATAATTACATATGTTAGAGCAAAAGGCATCCTACTTAGAGAAAATTCTTGAGATAAAGGAACAACGACTTTGAATATTGTTGTAGAAATATTTGCATAAATTTTGATCTTCCTTTTTTAACTATTGTCTCTAGTGTAATACAACATATTAACATATTAAGTGTGGGGAAATTTTAGCCCAAGAATTGGTCAAATATGCACATTTACTACTCAAATATTCATATTTACTACTACGACACACATTTTATTACTTTAATTTACATGAGCAACCAAGATTGAGGTACTATAGCCCAAAACTAAAAGACAAATAATTTTGTTTTTATATTATATAATATGTATTTTACTAAAAGGTTGATCTTAAATTGTTGGCAGTTTTAGAAGAGAATGTAAATGCAAAGCCTTATTGTCTATTTTTTAATATTGCTTCGTAGTAAATGATGTAATCTCTTCAGGTTATGAATGAACAAAATGGAAGGTATTTGTTTTGTTCTATTTTTTCTACTTATTGGCACAAAGAGACAAGTTTAGTACAAGAAGAAGTTGCAAAGGGACCAGGACCAGAAGTTAAGAGAGATTGAGTATTTAGAACCACATAATTCTAAATATATGAAGTCCAATGATGCCCCACTTCCTTGAACCACATAATTCTAAATATATGAAGTCCAATGAATCATCTTATAAATTATTTGTGCCCCACTTCCTTGACCATCCCTGCATGTTTATAAAGTAACAAATTATTTTACACAAGTATAGTATAGTTGGAATATTCCCTAGTATATTTTGGAATATATTGTAACCACTCCAATTGCTTTTATATATATAAAAGAATTTCTATGTAAGAGAGAGACACTCTAAAATATAATAATATTATGCTAAGAGGGCTTGTGAGACTTACGCTCTATTATAAGTTTTATGCCTGACTTGTTATGTAATGTTTAATTTGCTAATACAACAGAGGAATGTTCTACTTATGTAATGTATGTGTTTGTGATGTATCTTGATTATTTGTATGTCATATTTAATATATATGTATTAAGTTTTATTAGCTTAAATGAATATAATTAAAAGTTAAATAAGGGACATGTTCCCACTAAATCTTTAATATTTTATACTCTACTTAATAGGCAACTATCATACATGTCTTAGGTGAGACCTCCTTTGTTTGAAAGGTTGCATATGTTTTCATACTAGACTATTGCAAGCTTGTGTTAGATGCCTTTTGTGGACCCAATGTTTTTCATAGAGCCAAAAACATTGTTCCATTGTTATCACTTTAACCACTGTAGAGTAACATGTATGTGGTGAAGGCTAGTGAAGGCCAAGATTCAAGACTAATTGCAAGAAAGAATTCATGAGTTCACCTATCAAGAAAGTGCCTATGTAGGAGAAGTTGTTACAAGATTTAAAGATAAATACTAATTTGAGTGCTTGTATGAGAGTTTTTGGCAGAATTCTAAGTAACCCTACACATATGGCTGGATAGACTCATAAAGAAGCATTGATGTTGGCTTCCACAATCAAGGGTTGATAGGATCACTGAGAACTTATTAAATATCCAATGGTACAACCATAAGTTGACCCAAGTGGTTGATTTTGGTATAAAGGTATCGTGGAAGGATATGATTTATATTTCATGGTCTAATATCATCAATCATTGAGCAAGGCACTATAATTCTTTAAGAAGGGACTGTACAGAACATTGATTGAAGAAAAATTGGTGTGGATAAAAATGTTGATGGTAAAATAGGGTATGTTGCTAGTCCCTATTGAGATAGAATCATAAGCCTTGAGTAAGTGCGTGGAATGGTAGGAGGACTTGATGGAAGAGTCGATGTCATAAGATACTTGAAGGATCAATGATGGTAAACGTAGGAAATTTGAAAAGAGCATGACAAAAGCAATAGAAAAGGAATGTAGAGGGAGCAGTGAATCACTAGCAAGAATAACTAGAAAACATATACACCATGTAAGATTTGTTGAGAGAAAATATGGTCCTAATTTGCATTCAAAGTGTGGGACAATGCAAATGATGAGAGAAAATATGGTCCTAATTTGCATTCAAAGTGTGGGACAATGCAAATGATGAGAGAAATGTGGGAAGGAGCTTTGGTTATCCTTGAAAGAGACAATCATGAAAGTGTGGTGATGCAAACAAACTAGGAATTCACATAGGTGGAAGAAACTCCTAAGGAATTAAGATGGTGGATGCATGATGATGCGAGGGACATAGATACTTAAAATGCAAGCGAAGAGACTTTGGTTGAGCCTACTAACTCAAGCATCACTATGAAATTCATGGAAGAGCTTAATCAAGAAGAGGCGTTTGAAGATGCTTTTGAGTTCACATCATTTTGGATTTTGAAATTTACATAAAGTTGTGTCACCAATGAAGCAAACTAAAATGGCAGTAAATTAAGTCCCTCCTACATCTAACCCCCTACACCTTTTGATTTTTATTGAGATCCCATGGCCTTTTTTGCATAGAATGAAAGTGTGTTTAAGTATTCATTCAAGTACTCTTGTTGTAATAACTCTAAATAGTGCAAGTCTAATTGCTAAAGGGAATCAAAATTTTTCTTTAGTATTGTTTAGCTCTACGAGTGTTGCAGTAGGAGCAACACCGATTTTGCAAAATCCAGGACCCCAAGGATTTGTGTTAGTTTAGAGTCACCAAAAAATGACAACAATATAGATGAACGAGTCATCTCTATGGTTGCCTCTATTTCATGGAAGTGGTGTGGTACATGCTATGTACAATATAACATTGCCTTTGGAATTATTGCTCAGTGGCCTAGAGATATGTTGTAGTAGTATCTAATCATTTCATGGGTAATATGTTGGGAAAGATAGATGTTGGACTTTTCAAAATATGTAGGAACCCTAGACATGATCCAAATCATTTCCCAATGTTATAGAAGTATGGTGGTTGTAAATTGCAACTTTTACAAAGTAAACAATCACCATATAGAGGATTGTTTATGATTATGTTTATGTTTCATAAATGAGTTTGAGTAGTAATATGTTAAGCCCTAATATTGGCTCATTACCCCTTAATTGGGGCATATTATATTAGTAAGGTTATTTTATTTATGTCGGCTTTAGGCCATTCGTTGTAATTATACCTCCTAGTCTCCTATATATACCAAGGAGACATTTTCATTTTGAATCATCTTATACTTGAACATTTAAGTGGGGTAAAAGGAGGTTGCCCCTCGAAGAGGATTATTATCTAAAATGGTCTCTTTTTCAAGGTGTTGAGTACTTTTTTTGAGGTTTTTCTATGTTATATTGATATTTGGTTCTTAACATATGGTATCTGAGTACTTTTGAGTAGTTTTTCTATGTTATATTGATATTTGGTTCTAACATAAGGAAAATAGAGCTCAAGGTCTTGGGGTTTCACAACATTTGAGTATCAATCTTTGGAATTTTCACTAACTTGTTTTCTACAATGTTTCGAATGGCTATTTGAGGATATTTAGTAGATGGATCAAGCAGGCCATTGAGTTCAAAATTTATCTCCCAAGGCTCATAATTTCCAAAGATACAACCCGTACAAGATAGGGTTCGGGAATCATCATGAACCGAAATAAGGAATTTTCGGCAAAATGTTTATAATGTTTCGCACTAACTATGAAGGATATTTACGTAAATTAGTAAGGTATTTGTGGTAAAAAGTTCTGATTCTGGGTCGTCTTAAATTTTTATATACACCCTCTGTAAGATATGGTATCCGACTAGTCTCAAGAAGGTGTTCCGTAAAAATCATAACTTCTTCCTAGTGAGTATCCAAATTGAGTGGGACTAGATTCATTGTATAGTGGAATATCTTTAGTATTTCCAGTGCAATTTTCAGAGTCATATATCACTCAGTTTTGTGGGGAATGCTATAAAAGTGATATCTCCTATAAAGGATAAAAAACGACAAGTTGTGGGGAAGCATCAGAATTCCACTTGGCACATCCAATTTGATCATACATGTAGTAATAGAGAAGAAATATCGTGAGAATGAGTTGATAAAAAAAGTTTCCATACCCAGAAGGGTCGAACTGAGATACAATAGAAGAAATATTGTCTAGCGTAATCCACCTCAAAATCAAGGTTCAAAAGTGATAATTCTTGGCCAACATGCCACCAAAAGGGGAACTTCTACACCAAATAAGTCTTCGAAAATCCTACTTGGACTCTTGATGAAGGTGAAGAAATGTAGGGACATAAATGAATCCACAAAAGAAGATAATTCAATGGAAGCTAAGTTTGGATACCACATTTGATCTAAATGGAAGCCGTTGATAATTACATTTGGATGGTTTAAAAGGAGATCATGGAAGTATTGAAAAAATTTTAATGCAGAATATACCTGAAAGTGAAAATGCATCCCATGAAATTCATAGTGAGGACACAAGGAAGGTGAATCAAGAATGGAGAAACTCCTAACTTTGTTTCCAGCGACCAACCACGCTCCTAAGATTGATATGAGGAAGTTTGATGGCAAGGACCCAATCACATGGATACTTCCGTGCATTTGGAGCAAAGCTTCTTTGATCTCCATAATGCCACATACACAAAAGGTATGAATTGCTTCTTTCATTTAGAACCTAATCAATTTGTATGGTATCGATGTATTTCCTGTTCTCGCAAATCACTCGTCACTTGGAAAATTTTCAATGAAGAAATGATAGCACACTATGAGGACAAGTTAAGGAGTAATACCTTCTTTAGCCAATTGATAAATCTCTGCAAAGGGTTCAGTTATCGAAAGCACATTGAGAACTTCCAAAGATTGAATATAGCAACCGATATTCCATATGAGCACTTGATTGATGTATTCATAGGAACTTTTAAAGGATAACATTCAACATGAGGTTCACCCTTTGGGAACCCAAATCATTGGAGAATGCATTTAAGGTGCAGCAAGAAATGTTGAAAGTGTAACATGTATTATGGCTACTAGAAGGACCAATCCTAACATCTATAGAGAGAACAATGCTCCTCCTTTCTTTTCAAAACACCTCAACCTACAAGGTTGACACCTCAACAATTGAGGAAAGAAAAGCAAAGGTTTATGCTTTAATTCAGATGCTAGCATTAAGGGACATAAGTGTGGTGGAGAAGAAATTATTCTACATAGATTGTGAAGAGGAAGAAGAACAAGAACAAGAACTATCTCAAGATGAAAATGGAAGCTACCATCCTAAGAGTTGACTCCCACTTATATCGCAATTTATCAATGGAATTAGCACCTCAAACCCTCAAGATCAAGGATACATCAAAGAAAAAAGGTAATAGTCCTAATTGATTATGTATAGTAATCTATAATTTCAACCATAAATTAGTAAATTAGCCAAAGATCTCAATTGTTTGTATATCTAGCTAGAGTTTCAAGTAATGATTGTAGATGGAGGAACTATCAATTGCTTAGGAAAATGAAATAATATCAATCTTACCAAGGAATATGTAATGAATAGTCCAACTGATTACTATACCCAAGGTAGTGGTGCAGATAAGTCAGGTAAATTTCCTCCTTAGGGAATCCAAATGTTTCATAAATCTCATTAGGAACAATGGATTTTAATTTTCCTGTATCCTTTTATGAAATTTTCATTGGAAGGAAAAGAAATTGAGTTAAAAGGTATCACAAGGAAACCCAATAAGGATAAGATCTAACGGCATGACAAAAATTATTGAAAAGGGCATCACATGCTATTGCAATAACTATGCTCACTAGATGTTCAAACATCTAAGCCATCTATTCCCTCAAGATCTCCAAAGGATCATTGATAAGCATTCCAAAAGCATTTGAAGATATTCCCAAAGAAGTCCTCCACCTAATCAAATCATGATCATGAAATTCACTCCAATCTCTAGGGAGTGTTCCTCCTAACATCGCCACATACCCCACGCCTTAAGAGGAAATTGAGTGCATGGTTGAAGAAATGTTAGAGGCTGGTATCATTAGACCTAGCCAAAAGTTCCTCTTAATTCCCACGCACTGGTAATGGTATTCAAGAAAGTATAGCCTCATATTTATGTGTGTCCAGATTATAGAGAGCTCAACAAGCACCATGAATTTTGGTCATGCCTTTGGCCCTACAAATGCACCCTCCACATTCCAAGGGTTGATGGATTCCATTTCCAAGCCTTCCTTAAAATTTTTGTGTTAGTATTTTTGGATGATATACTCACAATCTATAGTAAGTCTTGGGAGGATCATGCATGTTGACAAGGTGCTACAACTACTAAAGGAGCAACAACTATATGCCAAACCATCCAAATGTTTCTTTTGGAGTAAAGGAGGTAGAGTATTTGTATCCTCATGAAGCAGTGTCAAGGTAGACCTAACAAGATTAAGGCCATGATGGACTAGCCGCATTCCCAAAACATTAAAGAATCTTAGAGACTTTTTGGGTTTGACAAGTTACTACCAAGAAATTTGTTCAACTATGGAAGAATAAAGACTTTAATGGCATCTAACTAAGAAGGATGCATTTTCATGGGATCTAACTAAAGATTTTGAACAACTTAAAGAGGTGATGTAAAGCTCTTATCTTGACCACTCCGCACTTCACAAAAACCTTTATATTGGTGGAATGGATGCTCGGGAAATGGAATTGGTGTTGTCCCAATGCAAGAAAGAAGGCCCCGATTTTGAAATTCACCACTCAAGGGAAAGTACTACACAAAACCGCATTTTATGAGAGAAGGAAATGATGGAAATACTACATGTACTAGAAGAAATGGCAACCCTACCTAATAGGTAGGCACTTCAAGGTCAAAAACATCAAGGATAGTCTTAAATACTTCTTGGAACAAAGACTATCTTCAAAAGAACAACAAAATGGTTAAACCAAGATATTGGGTTATCATTTTGAAATCGCCTATGTGTTGGAAGCAATTAAGCTGTGGCAGATGCACTCTCAAGAAAGGATGAAGATGTTGAGGCCTTCAGAAAGACATATCTCGATCATCCAGCCTGATTTGATAATAGAAGCAATGGATGAATGGAAGAATGACCTAAAAAGTGTGGACTCTCATTCAAGTTAAGGTTGCAAAAGTAGGATTCTAGTGCATCAAATACATTTACATGGGAAAATGATTCACTCATGGTACAAATATCACTTATATTTATGTAAGAACTCCCAACTCAAACAAAGGTACCATTGGAATTGCACACCTCTCTAGTAGGAGGGCACTCGATTTTGAAAACCTACCATAGAGTCAAGAAGGATTTTTGGGATGGCCTTAAAACTAATGTTCAAAGGTTAGTGGCGTATCGTTTGTTTTGCCAACAAAATAAGGTGGAAACAATTAAGACCCTGTGTCTTTACAACCATTATCCATCCCAAGTTAACGCTAGAGGAGGTTTCCAAGGATTTCATCAGCAATATGTAGGATTGCTTGATAGGATCAATTCTTCCAAGTACGCATACACTTTTGTGCACTCTCTCATCCCTTCAATGTACAATTGCCAATCGCATTCATGGAGATAAATTAAAAGTTACATGGTTCTCAAAGATTATTGTGAGTACGTAGATCCCATCTTCACTAGACATTTTGGACATAATTATTTTCTTGTTCGGTACTAATTGGTTTATAGCTCATCCTATCATCCCTCAACTGGAATGGACATACCAAGATAGTGAACAAATGTCCTGAAGGCTACCTGCTTTGTCCCTCATAAACAAACACAATGGTTCAAAATGGTTACCCTTGTAGAATGGTGGTATAACATCTCCTTTCATACTGCAACAAAATGACACCATTACTTATGCACTTTATGGATACCACCCTCCTTCCATCACTTCTTCTCTAAAAGAAAAATCTAAGGTTCAAGTAGTGGAAGATCACATCGAGAATCAACAACAAGTTCCAAATCTTAAAGGACAACCCTAATTCATGGCATGGAATTGCATGAAACAACAAGCCGATCAACATCGCAGTGAAATAAGTTTTGCGTAGGGTATTGGGTGTGTTTAAGACTACAACTATACAAACAGATGTCCCTCAAGCAAGCTGTTAGTTGATAATAAATTATCACTCAAAGTACTATGGCCCTTATAAGTAGGTGTTGCAAAGATTGGTACCATGGTATTAAATTGAGTCACTCGCGATCTTCACGAAAGTACACCCAAGCCCATGTTTCATGCTTAAAGAAGGTTATAGGAGACAATATCTCACCAAACTATATTTCCAACTTGATGAGGAAGGAAAAATCATATTGAGACTCAAGCAATAACGACACAAGAATTCACCAGCTGAGGAATAGATCCATTTCAGAGTATCTCATTAAATGGAGGAAAACTACCAACCTAAGATTCCACTTGGGAAGCGAGTCTCTTTATATAGAAGCATCTAGAGTTACCTGCTATCATGACAACACTTGTCCTTGGAGGCATGTTAAGCCCCTAATATTGGCTCATTACCCCTTAATTGGGGCATATTATATTAGTAATGTTATTTTATTTATGTCAGCTTTAGGCCATTAGTTGTAATTATACCTCCTAGTCTCCTATATATACCAAGGAGACGTTTTCATTTTGAATCATCTTTTACTTGAACATTTAAGTGGAGTAAAAGGAGGTTTCCCCCTCGAAGAGGCTTATTATCTGAAATTATCTCTTTTTCAAGGCGTTGAGTACTTTTTCTGAGGTTTTGCTATGCTATATTGATATTTGGTTCTTAACATAATATATCATTTATTTATCCTATAAAATCTAGAATTACTAATCTCTGTGCACATACATGAATGATAGAAGAGACTAGGTATTATATACACAAATAATTTCAGATCCCAATGGGGAAACCACAATAGAAAGACAACCCCAAATCATGCAAGATAAAGGAAACGACGAGTTGATCCAAGAAGCGATGTCAAAAAGATCTATTCCTGAGTTACAAGTTAATCTTCAAGGGCATGTACATCACTTATCCTTGGGTTATGTTTCAATACTCTAGTGTTGCCCAAATGATTTTCATGATATTAGGGGAGATAGATCGAAGTTATCTTTTGCTCAACGATTTCCTCAAACCAGTAAGTATCTAATGCTTATTGTTTTGGACCTATTTTATAATGTTTCAATTCTTTCAATCAAGCATTGCATAGTACCTCAGTTGTATGCAATTATACAATGCCATAATACTCCTTTGGATATTGAGCTAATTAAATGGCTACATTATCTTTATGACACATTTTGGTTTCTTGAATAAAAGTCACTAGATGTTTATTAGGTTTTTGTTTTTCTATTTCAAGATAGCTTACTTTACTTTTAATTTCTTTTACATAGGATTTTTCTTCTTTTGACTAATGTCTCTTGATTTAAAAAAAAAAAAATCTTAACTTAGTTTTGGGTTGCTTCCATTTTCCTGAGTGAGACATGTGCATAAGCCTTTTGAAAAGATTTAAATAAAATATTTCCTTACTTCAATAATTATCTTGACAAGAACAAATGGACAAGCATTAATCTGGACAATCATGATTATGAACCTCTGAACAAGTACATGCTATAGATGACTGTGTATTTATGGGAAAGTTGAGATAGGATATTCATGAGATTCCAAGAGAAGAATTGTGCTCTACAGAACTGAATGGATTACCTTTCGAATTATGGGCATTTAATCAAAGGAGAACATTTAAGATGTGGAGGCACATAGTTCTTTTATTTTTACTTCCTTTGGGGTGTTGGGAAAGATGATCATGAATGCACTTTTGAGCTCAACTAGGTTCATGGATTAAGGAGTGTACAATGGGTAGCCAATTCATTTACATAAGTATTACATGTTGATTTAGAATTCCATACTCAGGGAAAGTCTAGAAAAAAATAAGTTATGGGTAACCTTTCCCTTCCATTTGCCTTTGTGCCTGGTGTGGAAATCTATTTTGATTTTAGAGCTAGAACTTGGTTAAGTCCAACCACATCAAATCCACGATTTGGTTTCAAAGCGACAACAATAGAGGTGCTAGCATGAGCTTTATCTTTGATGACCATATTTATATTGAAAACATTGAACCTCAATAACACTTACCTCCTACAAAAGGTACATAATATGGACCTACTCATGAATATTGTGACATCTCTCATAAGATTTCAATGAAAAACAAGTTGTTTTAAATAAGAATTACCTCAAGGAAACCAATTGATCATCATAATCAAAGTCACCTTATGCTCCAAAGAACTTTCACCAGCCAGAGAAAATTCAAGGTAGTTGAATCCACTTTTCCACTGAGATCTTGACAATATGAAACCAATAAGATTCAGGATTAGATTTGAGGCATCCAAGTAGGTACGGTTTCTTGTTAACTCAAACATTACCTTTCCATTGAGTGTCACATGCAAACTTGACTATAGGCTTGATTATTGATTTATGTCATAAGACCTCTGGCAGTGTGCCCTTCTGGGGAGGATGTCTTAGTCAACCCTATATCTCAATCAAATTCTTCTACACAGGAAGTTGGTTAAATTAGGAGGAATTACTAATTTAAAGGATATAAATTTTTTGTTTGTAAATGGATTAAAAACGTTGTACATAGGATTGGTCATTGGTTTGATCGATCGTCTTCATAATATTGCAATTGACCTATCACAATCTTATCTTGTGAATGCCTTGTATGCAAGTACTGAAATCATTGAATATTTTTCTCACATGAGTAAAGGAGGTCAGAGTTTAAGAAAGAAGAATCCCTAGAAGAAGTACATACTAGTGGGGCATATCGTTTGGGAAAATTCGTTTCCAAATCAATTTTTTTTTTTGTTTTTTTTTTCTTTGAAATTTTCTGCACATTTTCTTATCTTGAGTCTTTTCATTTCTCCTAGGACAATTAAAACTGGTCTTATGTCTTGAATGATTTATTTATGTAGGTACAAGTTTCCAATTGATATCATGCACCCAACTTCAACTGGTGGTAATGTGAGGATGTTTATGCTTCAGATTAATTTGGAGGACTTGGAGAGTCAAAGAACGAGAATAGATTCCACCAACCTACGAATAATGCAAGAATAGAGCAAGGGTGTAGAATATTGGGAAAGGAAGCACTATCAATCCATGACTTTCTTGGAACACAAGGCCACAAAGATGAGTTGGCAAGAGTCGAGAAATCAAAAGTGAAATTTAATTCTCAAAGAACCTAACGTCGAAGCCCATTTAGAGGAAGTATTATGTGTTTAGTCTTTCACAGGGATTAGTCTTTTCAAGAGGCTGCATTAATATTTGTTGTGTTATGATGCTTGAATTTTAAGCCACTTGCAACACCAACATTTGTGATTTCTCTTTCAGAATATTTTCCTTGCTTATTGCATGTCTTTCCTCATGATTTAATAAAGGTTTGATTTTCAATTGTATTTGGTTTCAAACTAAGCTTCATCTTTTTGCTTCTTAATGTAACTACAAAGGTTTTATCTGACATTGTTTCTTCCCCTGATGGAAACTTGTTTTTGATTCATTTGCTTCAAACTCACTAATTTCGATTGATGGTATACATGCTTCTCAATTCCATCGTCTCACCTTAGCAGCACCATGCACAAAAAACATGCCAGAAGCATTTTTCCCATCTTTCTTGGATTATGAGTTGAATTGAAGGGCCATACTAAAGATAAATCTAGGATGATTTGGAATAATGTAACAATGATTGGGCTATAACCTGCAAGAATGACTAATTAGTGGTTGTCCTTGCATGTTGGCTAGTTGGAAAGTCCCATGTAATAGGGGAACTACCCATACACTAAGAAGATGCTTGTGCAAAGGGTGAAATGTCAAAGTCTACAAGTGGAAAACCAAAAGAGATTATTTCAATTAGCCAGTTGTGATAAAGCTATAAGACAAATCTCAATAGCTAGAAGTCATCCCTTATTAGGCTAAAAACAATGAAAAAAAAATCCCCTACTTTCCCCATCCATGAAAAGTTAAGCATATATTGAATAAACTAGGAAGAAGTAGGAAATAAAGCTTAATTAGATCAAGGGACATGCATATATCTCTATCACGACTATGGATGCTCGTTGGTAGTGGAGCAAGGTCTGTGATGTCATGGTGACTCCATCGGTGCTATGGATGCTTGCAGGTAGTGGAGCAACACCTAAGGGATAATGTATATGCAACTAGTGGAAAATCATTTATATCTCAAATCTATATGAACCCTATGATGAAGGCGTCGACCTAGATCATCGATGCAATTTAATGAAATGAATATCATCATCATTCATCATCTTAATACAATGGATGAGCTCTACTAACCAACATGCAATCATCACCAATGAAGTCATCGTGATGAAAGGTTTTGGGTACCTGCTTCACATTTATTTTGAAATGACCTTGAAGGTAAGAATGCAATCCTCTACATTTTATGCTCATAATTTAGGGAAGACTAGCAAATATGTTGGCTTCTTCCAGTGTGCCGCCAATTGTTGAGGCATCAACACCCCCCCAATTCCGTTGGCTTGGGGCCTCTCCTAATATTATTTTTTCAACTAAAATCTTTTGATCACTTCATCCATTAACCATGTTCTCTTGGGTTTTAATTGTTGAGAATGTGCTAGATAAATGGGTGATTCTTGTCCCACTGTCTGTCATTTTGGTTCACATGATGTTGTGATCATGATTGAGTATGACAATAGTCTTGTTGAGCTTGTTTGTGTTGCAAGTGGTCCTTGTTGCATGTGTCGCATGTGTATGAATTTGTTTTGCGCCTCTTGGTTCTTTGACTAACCCTAAAATGTGAACGTGTCATATATCATCACCTAGGTTGACTCCAACATCTGCAAGACATATGCTAGCTCTGAATTGTTTTTTCAGAAATAATTGGTACCCCTGCTAAGTACTCAATATCAAGTGTTGCAAATGTCAGTGGGTTGTTTTCGAAGGATAAAATCTCTCAGCTACTAATGGATAACCCCAGTGTCAATGGACATCTTGGAATCTTGTATAACATAAATGTCAGAGAAATTGACAGAACTAAATTTGGGTAAAGCAGTGGCAAAAATGAGGCCATAACTTCTATTAAAAAATATTTTTTGCACATACTTGTGGGTACATTACAAAGTGAGTTTTTACCTCTAGAACATGCCTACTATAGGTTTTGTGGGATTACGAATCCAACGCAACTGATAGAATATGAATCCGAGGTCTAGAAGAACAAAAATGTTCACCTATGATTTCTCGTTAACTGAGCCTCCTCGCTTACGAAAACTACTAAAATAATCTTAAATGAGGTTGTATAACCACTGATTAAAAACCTCTTCCTATTCTTTTTAGATTACAAAAAACAACATCTCAATCAAACATCATATCAACAAGTTATGTGTTTCTACGCCAAATTAATCAAATTAAAAAAACATATAAAGTATACACATCACTCCATACCATATCTAAAACCCTTTTTCCAAAACATGTATCACCCTTCTTACAAAAAAATATTTTCACAACATGTATCACCCTTCTTACAAAAATATTCTCACAACATGTATCGCAACCTCTAAAAAAACATATATACCACTCCTTTCTTAAAGTCCTCCCAACATAAGTATTGATTCTCTTTAAAAATATGTATTGCTGACAAATATAAATTCATACGATAGTATAGCTCCAAAAATAAATCCATGTGATACATAGTTTATCGCTCCTAAAATAAATCCACACGAAACAAGGTTATGGCCAAGGCAAATAAAGTAAGGTTTTAAAAGAGGGTAATGAGTTTTACGTTCAAACAAAATGGAGGAGATAATGCAAGGGATGAGGTGACTTGTACATAAGACAAAATATAAGGGGGACTCATGAAAAGGAGAGTGTAAGGTTCATGAAAAAGTTTGTTAAGGGTATAAGTTTAAAGCATTAAAGGAGTCACATAAATAATAAATAATAAATAATGTATATCATGTATTTCATCCTAAAACAAATCATACATATAATAATAATATATTTTTAGTATATAAATAATAAATAATGATGAATACATATAATAATAATATATTTTTAAGCACATAAATAATAAATAATGTATATTATGTATTTTATTTTAAAATAAATTATTTATATAATAATAATAATAATAATAATTTATTTTTAAGGTCATAATCAAGTCAAACACCAAATTGGTGTATGAGACTTTCTATGTTCCACAATTTAATTGGTAAAGTCTACAGAAGTATACATACCCTACATACATATTAGGTATATCATGTATCTCATCCTAAAACAAATCATACATACATATCAGGTATCGCTCCTTTTGTAGAATCCTCTATGATGTAGTGTATTGTTCATGACTTAGTATTACTTTGAAAGGGTCTCGCACACCAAAACATTTTCTAACACAACATAGTATAAGGTAAAGTTGTTAACCCAATAAATTTTAAATTTTAAGGGCACATTTATCAAAGGGTTCGGTAGGTGGTGTGTATTGTGTGAACAAAATCTAGTGAGTGTGCATAATACATAGACTGTATTACCCTAGAAGTTGGTAGAGGCATGACACAATATATAAGGAAAAACACATTTTTTTGTATTTTTGCTTTGTCTTTTGATGCAAAACATTTTTTTGGATGCTCCTTTTACTGTTAGAAATATCTCATTGAGATATACAACTTTTCTCGTATAAGTTTTAGGATATTCCTTACCATTTTTTCCAGATTTACAAATTTGAAGGCATACAATGAGTAGCCTAGAAACCTGATAAAACAACACTTCCATGAAGGTGTCGACGAAATCATTATCAAAGGGACCAGAGATTGAACTCAATGAAGTAGAATTGAACCCCTTATTAAGTTGCTAATTGAATTCTTCTAGCTAAATACATTTTTTCTAAAGTGTGATTTCAAGTTTTGTGTATTTGCAACTTATGTATTTTGTGATAATGGCATCTAGGTACCGATATTGAAAAAAGATTATACATTTTAATATGGAGACATTATGTATGAAGAAGTGAACAACAAAACATAAGGCATCTTGGTGAAGAGGACCCACCAATATGCAATATTGGCTCCATAATTGTCATCCAATTTAGATAAGGACAAAAGTTTGTAAGCAGAAGGCCAAGGGTTAGGAAGGTAGAAGGCCAACAATCAAGATGAATTTTAATAAATAGAGTCATTGTATTCAAGAGAGGGGGCTTTTTACTCTTGGAGCTTTCATGTACTACTACTGTAACTTTAATGAGGAGAAGCCATTTTTGGCCAAGCCATTTTATGGAGAGATTTAATCCCTGTGTATACTTGATGTGGACTATTTTGTTGCTTTTACTTAGCATTAGAGTTGTATAAGAATGTATCCCATGATGTAGACTATTCTTATGTGTAATTGTCACATTCTTATTTTTGTTTTCCAGAAATGTTTGTTTGAATATGTGAGCATAGGATTGTAGATGATTTTTTTAACGTTGGACTATTTTGGGTTTATAGTCATTTACTCGTATTCTCGTGTTTGTCCTCAACGAACTATTTCTTGGGTCATCGACATGAACATGTGTGGTTATGTGTTTGATTTTTGGTTACTATTATTTTCTTCGGACGCATGCATGTGCATCTTATATTAGTTGCATTTCATTCTTTGTCTTAGAAACCATCAACGATGTACCAGGACACAACTAGCCAACACCAACACTAGTAATGGTTGTTGGGATAGAATATGGATGGGTTCCCCATCCCAAACATGGTGAGGTGTAATTGAGACTTCTCATTGTGGGTAACCCCTATTGTTGGCCAAGGTCATTTCGACGTGTTAATAGGAGGCTACTTAGGTTCACCTCCTTCTAAATTATAATGCAAGCAATTTTTTCATCTACACTCGAGATACTCTCTACTTGGTTGCTTGAATCCACAACTAACATGTTCTTCTTCTTGGTATCCTTCTTGTGGTTTTTTGGCTTCAGTTCTAGATGTAGTTTCCAACACTTATTTTCAATGTGACCATCTACAGTACAATGATTACAATGGTTTTTGGATCTTGACATTGATGTGTTGTTGTTGTCATTTTCTTATCCTTTGCTTTACACTTAATTTTCCCCTCCTTGGAAGCATCTTGATATTCTTTCTACTTGGAACTGCTTGGTTGTCCTTTCTTCTTGTCCAATTCTCCAAATATTGTGATTGTACATAGGCCTCATTAACTATCCTAGATTTGAGGAGAATTACTTGCCTGCTTAAATGACTATGTAGACCTCCCAAATACTTGATGAGTATCTCTAGGTTCTTGGGAGATATAATCGACATAATGGCTTGTCTTTTGAGCCCTTATGTCTACTGAAAGTAATTCCAATGGATCCATTGGTCCTCTTTCTACTCAATAAGGTAGAACTAGGAATTAATGAGGGTTTTAAGGACATCCCACTTAATTACTAGGGAATTACCCTCTAGCTTAACTGTCTCTGTGTGACTTTCCCACCAAATTTGGGCATGGCCCTTTAACTTCAATGGTGCAAATGAAATATTTTTCTCTTCTCCTACGTTATGAACATTGGAAAAAAATCTTAATTGTTGCAACCCTTGATTCAATTTAAAAACATCAATCTCACTTTGGTAGGGTTTGATGCCCACTTTTGCTTCCACTTTAAACATAGATTGGGAAGAAGTGATGGCACTGGAAACTTGGCTTGTCTTTATCTAGATCCTTTTTCAACTCCTTTTCTAGGTATTTGTTATCTCCAGATTTATTGTCTAAGACAATTTCCGAGATAGAGCTACCAAACTCCCCAAAAGGTCCAAATTTGTTCTCTAGTGCTACCATGAGGATGTTGTTGAATTTCCCACTAGTTTAGGCTTGTGTATTTAATTTCAATTTTATGTTTAGCATTTACTTGAACCATAAATTAATGCACCAACAATATCTAGTTGCATTAAACCAAGATCACAAGAAGAATAACCATGCACAAGAACACAAGAAGTATCATGTGAAACCCTTCTCAACAAGGGAAGAAAACTCAACCAATCCTTTGCTATATTCTCAAGAGAAGACCCCCCCAGCCATCACCAAACCTAGCACACAAGAGGGTGTTGTAATTCTCATAATTTCAGACCACAACTTCTGAAATCATGAGATGACATAAAGATAAGTATGTTTCCTCAATGGGGATTCACCTTTATTTATACAAAAGTTATCACATTAAATGATGTGTCTATTGGCACAATAGTGCCAACCTTAATAACTCAGAATATAATTAATAATTACCATATTAATTATCTTTCACTTTATGGTGGGGTTGAACTGTACCCTTTACATCACAATTAGGGTTACAGGTAAATCTAACTCTTAGACAATATAGCAAGGGATCTCACACACCCACTAGTGCTCAGCCACTAGGGGCACGTCCACCTGTGCTTAGCCACAGGGACGTCCAAATAAACAGATCTCTATCTCACTAAGTCTCACAGGAGAATCATCTAGACACACACTCACTAGTGCTCAACCACTAGGATCATGTCCACCTATGCTCAGCCACAAGGACATCCTACCCAACAGATCTCTATCTCACTGAGTCTCACAGGAGAACCATCTGGAGCACCACATCGTCTCAACTCTCTACATAGAGGAGAACAGTAAACCCATCACATGGGCTCCTTCACCGCTCACAGGGGTACACATCGTTTCATCTCAAACGACACACCCATCTCATGGGCATCTTCCCTTCTCAGGGGCACACAATGTTCCATCTCCGTTTCAGAGAGAACAACACACCCAAATCATGGGCATCTTCCCTACACAAGGGTACACAATGTTCCATCTCCGTCTCAGAGAGGAACATCACACCCATCTCATGGGCACACCCAACTCATGGGCTCTCTCACATGTCAACTCACTCAGTCTGTGTCCTAGAGGATGTCTCACGTAGCTGTAATCATCAACATATGTCAATGTCGTGAGAGATTTCAACAAATTGTGCTTCCAACTTTGAAAATATCTCCTCTGACTCATCCTGTGGATTGTTACTGTACTCATTGACCATTGCTAGGGTTTTAGAATTACTTTTTTACTCTAATTCTCAAATCCTGCAGCTTTTGACAAAAATCCCAAAGAAAGCTGCTCTGATACCAATATGATCTGTAAACTACCATGGATATTCCACTGGAACAATTCATCACAAAGATCTTACAATATTTTGCAATCTCTTATTATGGAATGCCTTACTTTATATTTCATATTTAATATTACTAGCTTAGTACACACAATATTGAAATAAATAGAAACCAAAATGAAAGAAGCTAGCAAATAACACACCATCCACATAATGAACACAATATGTATCCTAAGAAAACCCAATATGGGAAAAACCCAACTAGAAGGTGAGGTCTATGCCTTACTCTTTCCTTCTTGGTTATGCAATTCAAATACAAAGAAACTACATTCATTATGGAGTTTCCATGGACACTATGCTCTATATGGATGCTACAAGATCATGTACTTCCTCTGTTTTGCTTCAATATCCCACTCCCAAATGCTTTGCTCAACTATGGAACAATAAAAAATACAATAAGAATGGAACCCCTTCCTTTCATAGTGGCCTAATATTTAACATGGATTGATAGCTATCTAAGATTAGGGTTAGGGTTTTTTTATGCCTCAACTCCTAATTAGGGTTAGGGTTTTTTTATGCCTCAACTCCTAATTAGGGTTAGCATTTTTTACCCTCTAGAATCTTCTTGAAATTCCACACATGACTAGATCTGCATTTGTGAGTAATGGGGGCTAACATGGAATCCATTAGGTGTCATGGTGGTTAACATGATAGGTCAACTTGCCGGAGACATAACTTCCTCATATGAACTCAATTCATGCTATCGAAAAGCTTGATGTCTAGAACAACATCAAGAGATTGGAATTTTGTTTGAAAGTTATAACCCCCAAAAATGTCGTTTGATGCCTAAAAAAGGCTCCAAAGGTTTTTGGACCCCAAATCACCAAAGTGGTACCTACCCCTAAAATGGCCCTACAAGGCAATAACTCCAATTTTTCCACCCAAAAAGTACCAAAATAAATGACAATTATATAATGATCCATTTAGATCATGAACAATCTCATTTTCATCTTCAATTGTTAAGATTATGGGCACCAACCTCTTGGTATTTCTCAAAACACACAACCAATGTGTTAGTGTGCTTGGTGGTATGCCCACTTTTTTGATGTAGTGTGCATGACATAACCATTACATTCATAGCCTTTAATTGCATTGATAATATCTTCCTCATCCAAACTCTATTGATTGAAAAAATTTCCATTATTAGATTCCCATTCACAACGACACTCTTCAAAAAACAAGGCCACCATTTAGTTTCATTGTTCATCAATTTGAATGTATTGCTTCAAGCCTCAAGCCTCTTTTATTGTTCTTGAGAAGTCTTACTCTCTTAAGAGTTGCCCTTGTCCTGATTCTGACACCAATTATGGAGACATATAGCTTACACTAAATTTAGTGGGCCTAATTGTTACAAAGCCAAAGCTTTTTCGATACCTTGCTCATTTAAGAGCTCAACATACCACATGCGGAAATTGAACCTAAGTAGAGGAAACACCCCTCAACACAAACCACTCGAGCTAAATCCAATTGACTTATAAATATTTAATTATCAATACAAATTATGTTTTTTAATCTTATTTTTAATTTTTCAATAAACATATATATTAAAAATTACATACTCATATCTATTCATTAAAATTTATTACTCTCTATCATCCTTCTTTAATCATAATTAATATATACATATCCTTGTAAAACCAAACCAAACAAATCATTTTCCCTTTTGCATTGAATGTTTTAAAGGTTTCACACATTGAGGATGACCCCCACATTTATGCATTACACATGAAGTTGGTTGTCTATGCATGTTTTATCATGTACCTTTTTAGCATAGCTTTTTGTTGACATAGGAAACTGTAAGTACTTTCAACTTTTGATATGGACATGGGGTGGGAGTGATTTGATATTGGTTTATGCATGTTTTCTCACATTGGGAGGAAATGATTTGATATTGGTTGTTTATGTATGTTCTCACATTGGGTGGAAATGATCTAGATGGTGGAAGTGATTTGATATTGGTTGTTTATGCATATTTTCATATTGGGTGGTGGTGGTTTATATATTGATATTGGTTGTTTATTTATGTTTTATTATTAATCTATACATATCTCTTTCATATATTTGGTTGTTTAAGTATATTGTGTTAAAATGAATTTTAATAAAAGTTATATTTTTTTATAATATTTTATAAAAATAAACCTAGTGTGTTATTTATGAATCTCTAAAATTTTCATCACTAAATTTTGCTTATCATAACATGATCTAAGGTTTTATAGTTTGATTTTATTTTTTTTATATGAATTATTTAACATTTAGATTAATTATCATGATAATGCAAGGTTATATCATTTCATCTTTTCATTTTTATGAATTACTTAATATTCATATTTTTTTTTCAAAAATATTTATCATAAATTAACATTCATAATAATTGTAAATACTAATTTTTTTAAAAAATATTTGTCTTTTACAATAATTTAATAATAATATTTTATATATTTTTTTGTCAATAAAAAAATCTTATATTTACAAGTATTGAATATACATATTAGATCCACAAAAGAGGACTGAACATAGATAATATTTTATATTTATAAGGATTTTTGCTCTAATATGGGATAAGACTAAGGTCATAATTATAAAATTCAATAAGATTCCTTATGATACTTTGGTATATGACAACAACAACTTGGAGGAAATGACTTCATACAAATATCTTGGAATTGATATTCACCACAAGCTTAATTGGAATTATAGCATTGAGAAAAGGGTTATTGAGGGTTGGAAAACTTATTATGGACTTGAAAACAATTGTAAATCAGTTGAACTTTGGAGTTGGGATAAGAAGAAACTCCTCTTTGAGACTCTTGTTACACTTGTTATTCTTTATGGATGTGAAGTATGAGGCTATAGTATCTCTCGTGAATCTTGGAGAAAGATAAAGCAAATACAAAAGAATTTAATAACCTATAATATCAAAATTAAAGGAAATACGCCCTATCCCAACCTCCTCGTAGAAACAAGCCTCTCCCCCATTGAGAGCATGGCTATGACTAGATACCTAATGTATAAGAACAAGTTAAACAATATGGAAGACAAGAGACTACCTAAAATTGCTTCCAAATCAAGTCATAACCACCATCGAATCAAGCGAGGATGGCATAAAGACGCCCGGTCTTGGCTAAACTATTGGGGAATCATGGAAGAAACCATTTTGCAGAATAAAGATACTATTAAAAAAAACGT
>SNQJ01S0098776.1:52291-73677 GCA_010110895.2 Picea sitchensis | reverse complement strand
AATGTTGGTGCATATTGTCCATGCACTTTTCTTACATTATCACACTTTCATGTGTTTCTTTACTTAAGCACCCATGCTAGTTTATTTTAGCTTTAGCACTTTCAAGAAGACACGAAAGGAAGCTTACTTATCATTCTTTTCATTGATTTTATTCCTTGGTTTGAGGAGATATTCATGGCATTCCATTGCATGGATTTATTTCCATAATGTTCCTCTAACGATTCATTGTATTTGTATTGCTTGAATGATCATTGATTAGTGATAAATATAGTGGGTTAATGAGCATAACACATCATTAAAACAATGTGGTTTCTCTTCTTGATTTGCATTCTCTTCTTTCAGACTCTTGATCTTGGGTGGTTATGTAGCCACTGCATCACATATATATAGCCTATGTTGATCTTAGACCTGCAATTTGGTTTTGAGTTAAATATCACATGCTATTAGAGCCTAAGATAATCTAAAGGAGAGTTTTCATTTCAAGAGAAATTTAGATTTTGGAGGAGTTAATTTGCTGCTCTTCTTTCCCATAGACTCATCTCGGGGATCACTATAAAATATAGCCTTCTCCATTAAGAGATCAACTATCATATTCCTCTGTGCATTGCCTCACACTATTTGAATATGAACAAGTGAAAATGGGGGAATTTTGAAGGTTCTATGGGCTTGCATGCAACTACAATAGATCCATAGCCAAGCAATTCAGACCCGCAACTACAACAAATCCATAGCCAAGGAATAATTTTGTAGCTTGAAGGTGCTAGAAAGTATGTTGCACACTATAGAAGAAATTTTCATGGCTTTAAAAAGACCCATTCTATAGTGATATCGTGGCTTGAAAGTGCCCTATATTATGCTACAAGAGCCTCTATTTTTTAGTAGTTTCAAGGTGTTAAAGTCACTCCTCTACTACTAGAGAAATTTATGTTCAGTAGTAGATTTCCTAGTTCTAAGGATGACCCTTCCATTGCTATATGAGAAACATTGATTCACAACCTGGATTATCAAGATGCTTAGTCATTCATGGAGTAATTTTATACTAATAATTCTATGGAGATATATCAAAATATTCATGCCTCATATATGTGATTCATTCACCCATATCACTGCCAAAATTTGAATGGATGAATCAATGTAATCTCTACTCTGTGTTGGAAAATTTTGCATGCTATTTTCATGGCCAATTTTGAGCACTAAATGCTCATGTTATTGTTTGTTGTGGAGCCTGATTATCTTCTTGTTTCATATGTCTTTGTTTTCAACTGTGTTTATACCCCATGAAGACTGTACACTCCTCCACATGGGGGGGTTGTAGGGGGGGCTCATCCCCTCGGCTGGGGGGTTCGGGGGCGAAGCCCCTGAAGGAAAAAATGCCTTGTAAATGTATATTGTAATTTCACAGTAAATATGGACTGTTCAATATAAGGTCGCAGATCTGATGGTAGAAGTTATGTTATGGTTTTTTTCCCTAGAAGGCAACCCTCTTTTATGAGGGAAATGTATTGCGGCTATGTATCATTGTGAATATTGTATTCTGAGAGAGGATACTATGAGAGAAAGAAGAGGAAGTTACATCGGGTGTGTTGTAGGTTGTACCCCTTCATTTGCTGGATAATAAAAAGGAAGGACCTGGAAATTTATCTGGTGGATGTAGCCCACACTGGGTGACCCACGTATATCCGTGCCTCTATTTTATTGTGTATCTTCTATGTTTTATTTCCGCATTTAATTTTTATTTTATTTCTCTGCGATCCTTTTTTTCTAACAGTTACCCCCCTTATCACCCAGGGGTAACTAGAGGAAATCATGTGTCATGTCCCACAATGAATACAATGATCCCATAGATGATCATTAACATTCTCCACAAACATCATCCTCTCATATGCATTCCCCCTCATCACTGTACAACTCAATCCACTTGATCAACATGATTCATCTGATGGTGGTGGTCCAACACACATGACTTACACTAGTTATTGTTCCATATAAAGTGCCACATTTAATGCATCGGGAATTTAGGTGAGGATCATGGGTTGAATTCAAACAATGGATCATGATTTCTTGAAAGTTATTCTTTTTTCCTTGTTTCATCTTGGTGGCCATCATTTGTGTCCTAGTCTAGTGTTATCACTCTTGGGGAACACGAGTACTATTAAGAGGCCTTGATAGGGGTAAAATATCACTCCCCTCCATACTTAATTTTTTTTTTATCTTGATTCTTTTCATTGTCCTATCTTTTGGCAATGGTTGTTACATGTACCCCAAAAAATCTCGTGGTTCATTCTCCTATGAGAAGAAGGGAAAAAATGTCGAGGTTGATGCACCTGCTATAAAAAGTGAAAAAAAATCATGTTATAAAATAAAGACTAAACAATGGGATAACAAATGACCAAGTCAAAAGCCAAAGGTCATCTTGAGCTCTACCTCCTCACTACGCGGCGATTTCCCCTAGTACTAATGCATTGAATGCATATCAATCAAAAGGAATTAATCCTAGTAAGAAAAATATCAAAATCTTGAAACCTGAAAATGGGACTTACAAAGAAATAAAATAATATAAAAAGGAAAGAAGGGGTTTGGAATACACATACTACCGAGGAAAGGGTATATCAATTAGAAAAATATCCCTCTATGAAGGCACTCATGGAAATGGAAAATGCACGACTACCTTTCATGTGAACGACTCCATGACCATGAAGTAAAACCTATGTCACATCATTCATTATACTTACACTTTGAAGGGTTTCATAAGAAATATCTCTCTACCTGGGAATTGGCACAACTAATAGGGTCTTATGATGGTCCTCCCATACCTAAATCTTGTAAATTTGATAAAGTCTTGAGCTAGTGTGAATTTTGAAGAAGATACCTAATGAGAATTGTTTACATGGATTTTGTATTAAGTGATGGATTACTTTATATGATCCTAATGGATTTTTTTATCTTGTAGTTGTTGTTCTTACTTTATTTTGTGGACCTTGTTTGGTCATGATGTACCTTTACATGGTCCTTTGGAGGACGTTTTCATGATGATGCCTAGGAAATTATACATTGTATAAAGGAYATTTCACACTTGATGCATAGTGTTGAACCCTGTGATGACTTGRCGTGTC
This sequence comes from Picea sitchensis, assembly GCA_010110895.2. Lineage (NCBI taxonomy): Eukaryota > Viridiplantae > Streptophyta > Pinopsida > Pinales > Pinaceae > Picea > Picea sitchensis. The sequence goes on along the minus strand of SNQJ01S0098776.1, from coordinate 70,564 downwards.
TTGTGGCACCTTTCCACACCTCCCAGACCTTGGAAATTGGACATATGATCTTGGATATTGTAGATATAGCTTGATATTCCATTGAGAGGGTAGGARTTCCACAGATTGGACAATGCAATMCTAATCATACTAGGGTTTTATTGGATGATTTTKCACTTAGAGATGATGGTATACCTATTTGGAAATGTTTTTGAGCCTCCCTCCCTCGTGAAGTCATGCCCTAGCCCTTGGAATTTTMACTTGTTGATGATGATGTCATGCATGATGATGGTTTGGTGTTTCTTGAGCCGACCTAGCATGGGTGATGATCAATTGGCATGGATTGATGATGAGACCCTACCTTTGGGTGAGGGAGTGTGACCCTTGATGATGATTCACACCTCTTGGATGATACATGGTATTTAGAGGCTCTTGAACCCTTCTAGGAGATAACATCACCCTCACCTTGGCCTCTACATTCACACATGTCATCTTCTAGGGTGACTTTTTGGTGTTTTAGCATTGTATTTTCATATTGGAGGTTATTTTTGGGGTTGGGCTTGACTTACACACCTTGTATCATGGATATTTTACATTTTAAAATAATTTTTTTGAGAGGTAAAGTGCTAGGGTTTCCTCATATAAGAAGGTTAGCGCTTCCCTCGTAAATCATAACTCATCTTTTGGAGAATAACTTCTAGACTTGTCTTTTTCTCTTTCAATATGGAGTACTTGTCAACACGTTTTGGAGAATGATCTAGTGGATCCTTTGCAAGTGTTTGTGGATAGTTTCATTTCTAGGGTTTCCTCATGCTAGATGATTTGACTAAGTGGTGTTTTCAAATTGTGGATGTTTTTTCTTGATTTATTAAGTAAATTCTCTATCAAAGTGGTGATTTTTCATGTTACCTTGTTTCTTCTTGGATAAATCTTGTTTTCAAACCCTAAGGAATAATTGTAGTGGACTATCTTCCATGTTATAATTCATTTAAATCTTGTTGAAAGACATAAGGGTTTTTCTAGGGTTTGTAGTGGACTACCCTAGATTTTTCTCTTATAGGTTAGGACACCAGGGTTTGTAGTGGACTAATATAGGTTTTTTAACCAAAATCCTTTCTAGATATTTTCTAAAGGCCTTTGAAAGACATATGACAACTTTATTAGGGTTTGTAGAAGACTACCCTACGTTTCCTTTCCAGAAGGTTGATACTTAGTGTTTGTAGTGTATTTCCCTATGGTTCAACCCTCAAGTATTTTTCTTGCCTTTCTCTCCATATAAGTTTCATGTTAGGCTCCATTTGTCTAAGGAAGCTAGACGAAACTAGTCTTCTCTCCATTACAAGTGATATAAACCCTAGTTTTAAGCTATCTCTCCCAACGTCTTATGTTAGATTTAGGATTTTTCATTGAATTTTCATTCATTATCATCTCTAGCCTAACACCTTGCATCTTAGCATAGAATAATCATTTAACATCAATTTTTATGCATTATTGCATTTTCAGCCATTAGGGTTTAACATCTTGCATCTATTTAACCTAGTTTCATGCTATTTAATTTCAACAAGCATTAATTCATGGTTTATTAGTATTTTATTTATCATTTAGAATATCTTTCTTTGGATCCTTGCTAAGTTAGGACTGTTCAATTGTTTTTTTATATACTTGTTTATGTTGAAGTATATAATCTTTTACTCAAGATTTGTTTCAATTTTTCTTTTCTTTTGATAGCTAGTGTTTCAGGGAATTTATTTTACTCTTTCAATTTGATAATTGTCATTGTTGTCTTAGAACACCCCTTCACATATGCACATTTAATTTTCTTTGTCTAATTCATCTTGAACTTTCCCCTAAACTTGACCTAGTTAATCAAGCAACCAATATAGGGGGTCGTAGACTTTCCTTAGCTTGCTATAGGATCCTTTGAGGTTTCTACGGAAGTCTCCCTTGTGTTGGATCTCCATCCTTCACTAAAATGAGGGAAGTTATTTCTTAGGTGACAATGGGAAATACTTCCATATGTTACACTGGTCAAGCACCTTTTGATGCTTTTCAAGCCAAGGAACCCTGAATGTCTTTCCATTGGAGATTCATGAGACTCCTTTAATATTTGTTGCTTAAACTTTGATTGATGACATAGAAATATTCTAACCTTGTACCAGATTGGGAATATCTGTATTATATTCCTAATATTCCATAGAGTTTGATCTAGATTGGATCATTATATTATTTTCCAGATATCTCGATGTTTTTAGAGTGGAAAACATTGATGTAATCAACTTGCAAGGTCATTTTAATGACATGTCTTAGTTTGGAAAATTGGAGTCTTAAATCTTCTACAACCATTTGAGGCATCAAACGACATTTTTGGGGGTAAAACATTTCCAAAATTTAGTTGTTACCCTGCATTATTCTACACATTGATACCTTTGCCACGGTGCAATAATCATGCCAATTGGAGCTCATATGCAAAATTTATGCCTCTCTCAAGTTGACTTACTATGTTGACCACCATGGTATGAGTGGATGCCATGTTATCCCTCATTACTCATGCATATGGGGCTATCCATGTATGTAATTTCAAGAAGATTCTAGAAGGTTCAAAACCTTATCAAAATTGACGGTTGAGGAAGTCAAAATGCTACCCCTAGATGGCTATCAAGATATGTTAAATATCAGGCTGCTAGGAGGAGAAGGGATTCCATTCTTTTGCATTGTATCTTGTTCCATAGATGAGCATAACAATTGAGACTAATATTTGTGAGAATAATAGAGGAGGAGATATTTTGTAACAACCATATAGCCCACAGTGTCAAAGTGTCAAAGGAAACTCCATAAAGAGTGCCTCTTTCTTTGTACTTTCATTTGAAGAAAAGAGAGCAAAGCAACCTCACCTTCTAGCTAGGTTTTCTCCCATATTGGGTTTCCCAGGTTATACATTGTGTTCATTTTTGGATGGTGAGTGGCTAATTATTTTTGTTCTCTATTTTTTCATTTAATCTATTTCATACCTTTAAGCATAAAAAAACTAGTAATTAAATAATATGAGATCTAAAGGAAACTAACCTTCACAATAAATATTTCAATAATTTTATTAGATCTGTTGTGATGAAATATCTAGTGGAATATCCATGAAAGTTTACATATCATATTGATACCAAAGTAGTTTTTCTTGGGGTATTTGTGGAAAGTTGTAGGGATCCAGGCTCAACAATTGATTTAAGAAGAAAGCTGCAGAACCTCGGTCATGGCCTACAAGTTTTCCATAACAACCCTTACGATATATTAGAGGATAGATTTGTGAGGCTGGAAGACCAATTAATTGGCATATATTTCATTATATCCCTCCTCATGGAATCTCTAGCAAGCAAGTTCAGACCAATCAGAGAGGTTGGAAGCTCTAACTTTGAGATCAAATCAGAAGGGAAATCAGGTGATAATGAAGACCCAAAAAAGGAGTCGAGGAAAGAGACCGAGAAAGAGAAGCCAAGTTCCAATATCATAAACCATTCATAGTATTTATTTAATATGGAAGCAAAAGTGGACATAAAGCCATACCAAGGTGATATTGATGCATTAAAATCGAATAATTGGTTGTAGAAACTAGAAGTTTATTTCATCATTCACCATATAGATGAAGAATAAACAATATTGTTTTCCAGACTGAAGTTAGAGGGCCATGCTTTAACTTGGTGGGAAATCCATACATAAACACTTAGGTTGAAGGGTGATCTACAAGTAACTAGGTGGGAGGATTTCAAAACCCTCATCAATTCACAATTCTACCCTATCAGGTATGTATAGGACCAATGGGATATGGTGGCACTACTTCAGGAAGAAGCAAAGGCATAGTGTATAAGAGTACACCATCGAGTTCAAAAAGATGGTCATCATGTTAGGTATATATCCCAAGAACTCATATGTACTCCTCAAGTATCTGGGGGTCTGCATAACTATCTACAAAAGAAGTGATGTTTTTCAAGCCAAGGAAAGTGGATGAGGCATGTGCACATGCACAATACATGGAAAAAAATAGGCCACACGAAAGGAAATTCAAGTGGTTCTAAGTAGAAAGAGCACCAGGAATTTTCCAAGGAGGGGAAGAAGAAGTGGAAAGGGGGGAAGGATAAGAATATGACAACCACTGCCCATCATTTCAAGGATCCAAACAACCATTGTAATCATTACAATATTAATGGGAACGTTGAGGAAAAGTGTTGAAAACTACATCCTGAGTTGAACCCGAAGAAACACAAGAAGGATGCAAAGAAAAAGAATATTCTAGCTACAGATTCAAGCAATCAGGTTGAAAGAAGCTTCAATGTGGATGGTAATATTTTTTGAACATCAATGCAGAAGGATGTGAATCTGAGTATCCTTCATCACCAGGAAGAGAAGGAGATGACCAAACTCTTCCACATCAAGATCCAGGTCAAGAAGACCAAGGTATACACTTTGTTCGACTCTGATTCACAGGCTAATCTCAGAACAATGGACCTGGTTAGAAAGATTGGATTAGAGTTTCGTGATAATCCTATCCCCTATCCATTGGGTTGGGTAAACATGCATGCATACATAAAGGTATGAAACAATGCAGGATTAAATTTTCTCTAAGTGACGATTTTATTGATGAAGTCGAATTAGACATAGTACCCATTCACGTATGTGGAGTAGTGTTTGAAAGATCCTACATGCATATGAGGGATGCAATATTCATGTGGAGAGACACACAATACTGATTAATCAAGGATGGGAATTCCGACATCATCAATGCGCATAAAGGCAAGTCAAATATCTCACTGGTAAGTGTCAACCAAAACAAGAAGTTGATTAGATCTAGTAAGAATTATGTTTTACTTTTCTTAAGAGAAAATCAATGTGATGATGAGTTGATAATAATAAAGGAATTCCTGGAGGGGGGTACTAAAGAGTAGAAAAAATAGTTGGAGGAGTTTCTACATGCATATAGAGGAGTGCTCCAGGAGCCTAAAAAGATACCACCCAAGAGACAAGTGGAGCACGAAATACAATTATTTCCAGACTCCCCACTGCCAAATATTGTGATGTATAGATAGTCCGTTCTAGAAGAAAATGAAGTAAATAAGTAATTGTAGTAGTTGCTAAAGTAGGGTGTGATTTGAAAAAGCAACTCACCTTGTGGTTCACCTATCATAATTTTACCAAAGAAGGATGGGACTTGACGAATGTGTATTGACTACAAAGCATTGAACAATATTGCACTAAAAAATCGGTTCCCTTAGCCCATAATTGATGATCTGTTAGACCAGTTTCAGAACGTAAATTATTTCACTATGTTGGATCTCAAATGTGGATACCACCATGTAAGTATCAAGGAAGAAGACACCTGGAATATTTCCTTCAATACAAGGCAAGGCTTGCATGAATGGTTGGTCATTCCGTTTGGTTTATGTAATGCACCAACTACATTTATGAGACTTATGAATGATGTGTTACGAACACATCAAGATTCATTTGTTATATTCTATTTGGATGATATATCGGTTTATAGTGCTACATGGGAGGAGCACATCTCACATCTCATGCAGGTGTTAGAGACACTGAAGAAGCACCAACTGCTGGATAACCTCAAGAAATGTAATTTTGCTAAAACATATTTGGTGTATTTGGGGTATGTGATTGGTGGAGGGGAGATCAATATAGATCCTAAAAATATGGAGGCCATCATGAAATGGTTAATTCCTACAAATTTCACTGATGTTAGTAGTTTATTGGGGTAACACAGTACTTGCAGAAGTTCAAAGATTCATTTTTAGTAGTAGCTGCACCACTCCAAGCCATAAAAGGAGTGGTAAGATTTTCCAGTGGGGGAAGAATCAACATAAGGATTTCGATGAGATGAAAATAAATATTGGTCAAGCCCCATTTATCACATTACCAAAATTTCAAAATCTTTTCCAAGTGGAGATAGATGCAAGTGGGTATGCCACGTGAACAATTTTATTGCAAGGAGGAAGGCATGTATGCTATCATTATGAAATATTTCATGGGTCAGTTCTCAACTACCCTACCTATGAAAAGGAACTCTATATCGTGGTTCAAGCTATCAAGTAGTAGATACACTGTCTGATGGGAAAGGATACCATCATCCACATAGATCACTATCCACTACAATATTTGTAGGCCCGAAGTAAGCTACAACAAACCAGACATTACAAGTCGATGGGGTTTTTACAATAATTTCATCTAGTCATCAAGTATAAGAAGGGAAACAAAAAAAGGTTGAAATGCATGCTTTCAAGGACACCCACATCCAATATTATATCTTTTGGAACTTTGATGCACATGGAGCCTTTTACCCATGGTGCATATAGAGAGGCATACATAGAATATGATGACTTCAAGAAGGTGTTTCAACGACTACATGGCCAAATATATATAGAATAAGGTGAAAATAAGGCCGACTATAATTTCCATAATGGTTTACTCTACAATCTCAACAAGCTTTGTGTCTCTAAGGGTGAATGACTGCAACTTATTAGAGAGGCTCACACCTCTAAAGTTGCAGATTTTTTTTGTGTTAGGAAGACAATTTCCAACTTACAGAGGTATGTGTACTGGCCCAGAATGAAAGAAGAAGTAGCATAATATATTATAGGATGTATACTTTGTTGTACCAACAAGCCCAGTAACATTAATTAAGGTCTATACCATCCATTACCTGTACCCACTCGACCTTGGGAAATAATTTCCATGGATATTGTGAGAGGTTTACCAACAAATAAGAAGGGACATGACTATCTATTTGTGGTAGTTGACATGTTTAGAAATATGTGAATTCTCATTCCTTTTTAAAATACCATCAAAGAATAGGAAGAAACAAACATGTTCTTTGAACAAGTCTTGGTGCACTTTGGGATGTTGGACATATTGTCATTCATTTGTTGTCATTGATGTCAACAGTCATGTTAAGTTGTTATGATGGAAACATGAATCAGTCATGATCAATTATATAGTTGGCATTAGTGTCAATATGGCCAATTATGTATTTCCATGTGTAATGAAGGGTCAATGATGGAAAGAGAATGTCAAACAATAAGCAGAGAAACAAGGTTAATCTCAGGAGGAAAAGTATACTAAAGATCGATAGAAGAACATCACCTTAAGGCTGAAAGCAATTCATGATTGTTGTTGATCACGATAGGATCAACAATGTTCCTATGATCAAAGCTCAGGAGAATTAGTGACTGACTATCAGTGCATAAAAGAATGCACAAACAGTTATTAAAGCTCAGGAGAGTTAGTGAATGAAGAGCACATTCTAGAAATGTCGTCCGATCGATGGAAAGACTGAGAAGTCGACCAATACATAGGAAAAGATTGGAAGCCTCAACAACCATCCGATCAAGAAAAGTGATGGTATTGATCATCTCATGGAATAGACTTTGGTCATATGAGTGACCATGGGCTTGAGGACCGTTGGAGGATCGTGACCATCGGATATGCAAGCTAGATAAATGGTAGGTATGAATTGCAGAGAGCGAAAGAAAAATTAAACAAATCGTTGGTTCTAATCCCACAATTAGTCTAGATCGTCAGATCTCATAAACCCAAATATCGACGACTGTGGTTGCCAAAAAACAAGCAGATTAAGTCAGATTAATTCATGACTATCGGATGCGCAATCGCCAGATCAATGACAGGGATAGATTGCGGGGATTGAAAGGAGTATTAAACATTGTGCTATTTCCAATACTGCAATTAGTCAGGATCTTCAGATCTTATAGGTTCAAAGATCGACGATTGTGGTTAACTCACCAAAAAACGCACAAATTGTGGAGCTTTGGTGAAAAATTAAACCACTCACAAGTTGTGGTTCCGCAATCCACAATGACCGTCGATGTTCACTTGAAAACATATCTACGGTTGGAACCAGTTTCACTACCAATGAGCGGTTTCCATTATGGAACCCGACAATAGTCTTAAAATTCGTGTTGGTTGAGGACCCCACAACCATCCTTGATCATTGATCCGTTTCAAGAGTCTTCTTGACCGCTGAATAATTTTAAAGTGGAAGGATAGGATAAGCAGGGAAAAAGGCTTGAGAATTTGATTATCCAAATACTCGTCAGCTGTCGTATCATTTTCAAGTGCAAGGACCCGATAAGAGAGGTAAAAGATCATGAGATCTCATTTATGCGAATTTCCGTTAGCCGTCAGATTGATTTATGTGGAAGGATAGGACAATCAAGGGTTGATATCTGAGATCTAAATCACCCGAATACCCATCAACCATCAGATTGAATTAATGGAAGGATGGGATAAGAAAGGGTTGAGATCTAAGATCTCAATCACCCGAATATCCGTCAACCGTCAGATCATTCTAGTGGAAGGACACGATAAGCTAGAAGAAGAGTCGTTGGATTTAATCCAAGGCTAAGTAGTATCACAGATAGATCAAGTCATTGATCTAAAGCCTTGATCAATGAACAACATTTGTTTCGGGTTAAAAGATGTGAGGAGGTTACGCTCCAGAAAGTTTGAGATCTAAAATACCCGAAGCCCGAAATTTGAAATAAATAAGGACCATCGGATGTGGAGGATATATAATGACTATTGGATCAGGGTCTTTGGTCAACAGATCATGTTAGCAAGGACACGTGGCAGAACACATCAGAAAACCACGTCTATAAGGACATGTGGCATACCATGTCAGCAAGGACATGTGGCATAAGACCATGCCAACAAGTACACATGGAATAATCAGATGATGACATGTGTCAAGAAGAAATTGGCTCGTTCCATGTCAACACGTGATGCCAATAAATTACGTCACTTCGGAAGAATTTTTTCGAGAGTTTTCACCATTAGCAAATGACAAAATCTTCGAAGTCCCGAAGTAGACATGGTTCGTCCGATCTACAAAAACACTTTAGGAGAATTCTCATCCATTGATCTACTACAGTGGAAAGATAACGTAAGTTGAATTAGCCGAAATCCTGGAGTAAATGGTGGCCATCCATCTCAATACTTGATTAAGACCGAACCGTCAGATTAAGCCTTGTAAGAATCAAATCTGACGATTGATCAGTTTCTGCGAAATAAATGTAAACCGTCCGATCCGTTCGGGAAATCTGATTCAGAAGTTTTGAAAGGTTTGAAAAGTTGAAATCCTGAAGTTCTAAAGGGAGAAGTTCCATCATCCATCTATCTCATCGGGAGATTGAATTGTGACCATTCATTCTGATAAGCTCTCAAATGATCGGTTGGCCTAGTGCCTGGTCACCGCATATGGTCATATGGAATAAGAAAAATAAAGGCAAAGCTTAAATAATAAGCTCGTGGTTCTACGACTATGGTCATATGAAAACCATTTGAAAGGAGCGCCTCATACAGATTTCATTCGACACAGAGTTACACCAAAACAATACAGCGAATCGATAAATAATCGAATATGATCTGTTGGTGAACCGAGAATGCAGCAGAAGCACGAGTACGATCTAATGAGTCGATCCATGTCTGTGATCAACTCATAAGGACAAACGAACCGATACACAGTCATGATTAAAAGAGAGTTAAATCATGAAAACATGAATAAAGAATAAAAAGGAAAATGATATTAATTAAAGTTTAAATATTATCATTTTAAATGAAAAGGTACAATGGTTCAAATATCAAAAGACACAATGATTCAAATTCACACTAGTTGGAAGACTATATAAACAAAAAGGAATGGTGAGAAGGTTGTAGTTTAATTTGTTGAAGTATATATATTTATATATAATGGATTGAATGAAATTTCATTCTATCAGGTTGGTGCCTATTTACAAGCTAGGTATTATATGAGGATTGGATTCCTCACATCTTAGTTGGATCTGAGATCAACAAGCTAGGACTTGTTATGAGGGTTGGATTCATCATTTCTCAGTTGGATTTGAGAACTACAAGTTGGGTCTTGTAACAAAGAGATGGGTCTCTCATAGTTGTATGAAGATGATATTCAAAGATTGATCTTATGTATTCATTCAAGTTATTTAATAAATAAAATATTTATTCTTATATATATTGATTGAGAAAATGAAATAAATATTTGTTGTTCAGTTAATTTGTGAAAAGTGGAAAATTGTCCATAAGTTTTGTGACACTGATTCACCCCCCCTTCTCAGTGTCAAGTTCCCATTTTTCATCAATTGGTATCAGAGGGGGTTCCTTCAGCACAGTTTAAACACTGAAGGTAGATTAAGAAGAAATGGGTGGACAAATTTTTATCTCCACAGATGAAGCTCCCTTATTTGATGGAACAAATTATTTATCATGGAGGGAAAATATGAAAAGATATTTGAAGTCAAGAGGATTTGGAGTTTGGGATTCAATAGTAAGTAAGCCTTGACACTTAACTACTTCAAAGAGAAAATCCAAAAATGCAAAAGAAGAAAAGAGAAATAATTCAATAGTCTTAAAAGAAATTCATGATGGATTAACAAACCAAGTCAAAGAAAAGATGAAGCACTACAAATCTGCTAAAGAATTATGGCTTCAACTAGAAAAATGTTATCAGAATGAAACACACAAAGAAGAGAGTTCTTATCAAGAAAATAAAGAAAATGAAAATTACAATCAGATTGAAGAACATAATACAGAGAAATACATTTCTAATCAGTATGAAATGCAGGATTTGATGCAAATCCTAGTTAACAATGAAGAAGACAACCTCATCAAGGAATCGAAAAATACCTCAGTAATCACTAAAGAAAGATTACATAATCTTAAAACTGATGTTGCAACTTCTATAGGAGAGATTCGGTTGGAACCAGAAAATTATATGCATATTAAATTTCCCATGGAGGCTCTTGATAGTCTTGAGCACACAACCCTGTGCACTTTAGAAGAGTTGGAGAAACTCCAACAAAAATAAATGATTCTACTACAAAAGATAGATCAATCTAACCATGAAGAGTGTGAACAAAAGTTTCAGCTAGAAAACAAAGAAGAGGAGATCAAAAGTTTGAAAACCAAAGTTATTAATCTAACAGAAGAGATGGAAGAATTAAAGAAACATGACAGTAAAAGAAAAGAAGTACTAAAAGAATAAGAAAAATGTTATGTTAACATTTATCCCATAGATGAAGTAGAAGAAGAACTATCAAAGGCCAAGAAGAAAGTTGATTGGAGTCTCTATGTATACCACTATGACCATAATGAATCAGACTATAGTTTTCTTCGTGACTACACTAAAGAATTTCTTGAAAAGAGTCAAAAGCATATCATGGAAATAAAGAAAATACTCAAAGACAATGAAAAAATCATATCTGATCAAAATATTCAGTTAGAAGAAAAAGAAGAGGAGATTGAGAAATTGAAGAATGCAATCAGTCAGGCAAAAGAAGAATCATGTCATAAGCTGGAAGCAAAATTTGTGAATCTTATAAAGGAGGTTGAGAAGTCAAACACTCAACTTGAGGAAATGAAAGAAAGTAAAGAAAAACTAAAAATCCAGTTAACAAGGAAAGAAAATTCTTACCACATGTTGGAATTGGAAATAATCAATTTCAAAAAGATAAATGAAAGTACTAAAGCAGATCTAATGACTAAAATTGAAGAAGCTAAGAAAAAGGAAGAAGCCCAGAAGATCCAAAGAACTAAACAGGAAGAATCATGCAAAATGTTTGAATTGGAAGCCATCAAACTCAAAAGGATTCAGAGAGAATACGAGGAAGAAATCAAAATATTGAATACATATGACAAAACTATTAAATGAAAAGAAGTCTTGTATGAGACAGAAGAAATAGTCATCAATCTAAAGATTCAACTTGAACATGCTAAAAAGGTGGAAGAAGCCCTGAAAATTCAGTTGACTAGAAAGGAAGAATTATGTCACATATTGAAGTTAGAAATAGTTGATCTTAAGAAGATGAATGAAAAGACAAATAAGATTGCGAATTTCCAGAATAGCTCAGCTATCCTAAATAATATTTGGAAGAGCCAAAGATCAGCTGATGACAAAACTAGTCTTGGATACAATAAGAAAGATGACAATAACAAATGGAGCACCATTTACAAAAATGAGAAAGAATCATCGTTATTAAAAGGAAAATATTCAAGTACAAAGCAATTACAAGTCATGAACTTTGCTAAGGAAGACAACTATAGAAGTAAAAAGGAAGAAGAAAATCAAATGATAGATCCTTCAAGCCAAAATGAAATCAAGAAAGGAAACATCTTCAATGGCTATTGTTTTTCTTGTCATAGCTTTCTCCATAAAGCAATGGACTTCAAGAAACTAGAGAAAGGATATACAAGAAAATCCAAAAGCTCAATTAGATGTTGGAGATGTAATTTTGTTGGGCACACAACAAAATTTTGTCATACAATGAGATGTTACAACTGTGATAGGTTTGGGCACAAATCCAAAAACTGCAAGAATACAAAAAGTCAATATTTGTATAAGTCTTTCAAGTCAGTGAAAAAACCTAATAAAAGTTGGAACAAGAAAGGAGATGACAAATCTCCAAAAACACAATTAGAAAGAGAAGATCCAAAAAGCATAATATCTCACAAGAAGATATGGAGAAGAAAATCTGAAGGAGAAAGCAAGAAAAATGTTATTACACTTGAAAATGAAGAAACTAATAATAAGATCATGATGGGTAAAAATCCTAATAAAGAATGTGAAATTCAATATGAGATAAATTAATCTCAAGAAAAGGAAGTACCTAAGGAAGAATATGAGACAATATCAAATTCTGATGATGTCATAAGTTGTTAGAAAAATAAAGAAAATACAAAAAGAAGTTTAAATTGTTTTTTGCAAAATCAAAGGATTATGCCAAAGAGTTTATAAATTAACATATTTAAAATCTTGACTATATATGGATTAGTGGTCAAAAGAAAAATCATTGGTAGGGTTAATTGTAGAATACAAAAAAAATAAAATAAAGGTATTAGAGAAGTTCAAGGAGTATCATTCAACAAAGATCAATTGATAACAAAATTGGTATTTAAATCAATTGGTATAATTCCTCAATTGATATTCCTGTGAAATATAAAAAACGAATAAGAAGCAGATCAAAAATATCAGTAAGATTCATACTCTTGTTCTATTTGAAAAAGGAAAGCCCGTAAAAACTCAGGAGGAGTATTTTGATTATTGAATAAGAAAGTAATTAGATTAAGTTTTGAAAAAGACTTGATCACTACAATTTTTTTATCAAGAAGACTACTTATTTAAACACAAAAATACCAATAAACTAAGATAAGAAGTTAGTAAATTAACAGGGGAAGAAACCTTGTCAGGAAGAGATACCCTTTCAGAAACAAAGGGGGGCGAGTATTCAAAAGCAGAGAGAGAGAGAGCATATTGATAGGGGGAGTCATTCAGTTATGACATACATAACATGATTCCAAGGGGAATTACCCGAGCTCATATTTTGGTCAACAAAATAGATAAAAACAGAGGTTGATCATAAGGGGAGCAACCCTTTTCCATTGATGTCAAAGGCGGAGAGTAACTTCAGAGGAGAGAAGAATCATCACAGGGGGAGTTTGTGTATGAATTTAGTGTGTTGCCCTCAATGATAAAGGGGGAGATTGTTGGAAATATTGTCATTCATGTGTTGTCATTGATGTCAACAATCATGATAAGTTGTTATGATGGGAAAATGAATCAATCATGATTAGTTATACAATTGGCATTAGTGTCAAGATGGACAATAATGTCTTTCCATGTGTAATGAAGGGTCAATGATGGAAAGAGAATGTCAAACAATAAGCAGAGCAACAAGGTTAATCTCAGGAGGAAAAGTATACTAAAGATCGACAAAAGAACATCACCTTAAGGATGAAAGCAATTCGTGATTATTGTTGATCAAGATAGGATCAACAATGTTCCTATGATAAAATCTCAGGAGAATTAGCGACTGACTATCAGTGCATAAAATAATGCACAAATAGTTATTAAATCACATGAGAGTTAGCAAATGAAGAGAACATTCTAGAAATGTCGTATGATCGATGGAAAGACTGAGAAGTCGACCAATACACAGGAAAAGGTGAGAAGCCTCAACAATTGTCCGATCAAGAAAAGTGACAGTATTGATCATCTCATGGAACAAACATCGGTCATATGAGTGACCGTGGGCTTGAGGACCATTGGAGGATCGTGACCGTCAAATCTGTAAGACATATCAACAACATGCATGAATTGTGGAGAGCGAAAGAAAACTTAAAAAACTCGCTGGTTCTAATCCCACAATTGGTCTAGATCGTTAGATCTCATAAACCCAAATATCGACAACTGTGGTTGATCCAACAAACGAGCAGATTAAGTCAGATTAAGTCATATTAAGTCATGACCATCGGATGCACAATCACCAGATCAATAGTAGGGATAGATTGTAGAGATTGAAAGGAGTATTGAACATCGTGCTATTTCCAATCCCGTAATTATTCAGGATCGTCAGATCTTATAGGTTCAAAGATCAACGATTTTGGTTAACTCACCAAAAAATGCACAAATTGCGGAGCTTTGTTGATGAATTAAACGACTCTCAAGTTGTGGTTCTGCAATCCACAACGACCATCGATATTCACTTGACAATAGATCTACGGTTGGAATCAATTCCACTACCAATGAGCAGTTTCCTTTGCGGAACCCGACGATAGTCTTAAAAGTCGTGCTGGTTGAGGACCCTTCAACCATCCTTGATTATTGATCTGTTTCAAGAGTATTCTTGACCGTTGGATCATTTTAAAGTGGAAGGATAGGATAAGCAAGGAAAAAGGCTTGAGAATTCGATTATCTGAATACCCATCAGCCTTCAGATCATTTTGGAGTGGAAGGACACGATAAGCGAGGTAAAATATCATGAGATATCATTTATGTGAATTTTCGTCAGCCGTCAAATTGATTTAAGTGGAAGGACATGACAATCAAGGGCTGAGATCTGAGATCTCAATCACCTGAATACCCGCCAGCCGTCGTATTGAATTAATGGAAGGAAGGGATAAGAAAGGGTTGAGATCTGAGATCTCAATCACTCGAATATCCATCAGCCCTCAGATCATTCTAATGGAAGGAGAGGATAAGCTAGAAGAAGAGCGATTGGATTTAATCCAAGGCTAAGCAGTATCACAGATAGATCAAGCCATCGATCTAAAACCTTGATCAATGAACAACATTCGTTTCGGCTTAAAAGATGTGAGGAGGTTATGCTCCAAAAAGTTTGAGATCTGAAATACCCGAAGCCTGCAATTCGAAATAAATAAGGACCATCAGATGTGGAGGATATACGATGACCATTGGATTAGTTTTGTTGGTCAGAAAACCACGTCATCAACGACACATGGCAGACCATGTCATAAAACCACATCAACAAAGCACGTCTATAAGGACATGTGGCATACCACGTCAGCAATGACGTGTGGTAGAAGACCACGTCAGCAAGTACACATGGAATAATAAGATGATGACATGTGTCAAGAAGAAATTGGCTCATGCCATGTCAACACATGACGTCAATAAATTACGTCACTCCAGAAGAATTACTTCAAGAGTTTTCACCACTAGAAAATGACAAAAGATCTGAATTCTCGAAGTAGACATGGTTTGTCCGATCTAAAGAAACACTTCAGGAGAATTATCATTCGTCAATCTACTATAGTGGAAGGAAAGCATAAGTTGAAATAGCCTAAGTCCTGGAGTAAATGGTGGCCATCCATCTCAATGCTTGATTAAGACCCAGCTGTCGGATTAAGCCTTGTAAGAATCAAATCTGACGATTGATTAGTTTCCACGAAATAAACATAAACCATTTGATCTGTTCGGGAAATTTGATTCAGAAGTTTTGAAAGGTTTGAAAAGTTGAAATCTCAAAGTTCCGAAGGGCGAAGTTCTGTCAATCGTCCATCTCATCGGGAAATTGAATTGTGACCATTGATTCTGATAAGCACTCAAACGATCGTTTGGCCTAGCGCCTGGTCACCGCATAAGGTCATATGGAATAAGAAAAATAAATTTAAAGCTTAAATAATAAACTCGTGGTTCTACACCTATGGTCATATGAAAATCGTTTGAAAGGAGCGCCTCATACATATTTCATTCGACAGAGAGTTACACCAGAACAATACAGAGAATCGATAAATAATCGAATACGATCTGTTGGAGAATCGAGAACACAACAGAAGCATGAGTACGATCTGATGAGTCGATCCATGTCTGTGGTCAACTCATAAGGACATACGAACCGATACACAGTCATGATTAAAATAGAGTTAAATCATGAAAACGTGAATAAAGAATAAAAAAGAAAATGATATTAATTAAAGTTTAAAGATTATCATTTTAAATGAAAAGGTACAATGGTTCAAATATCAAAAGACACAATGATTCAAATTCACACCAGTTGGAAGACTATATAAACAAAAAGGAATGGTGAGAAGTTGTAGTTGAATTTGTTGAAGTATATATATTTATATATAATAAATTGACTGAAAGTTCATTCTATCAAGTTGGTGCCTGTTTACAAGCTGGGTCTTGTATGAGGATTTGATTCCTCACATCTCAGTTGGATCTGAGATCAACAAGATGGGACTTGTTATGAGGGTTGGATTCATCATTTCTCAGTTGGATCTGAGAACTACAAGCTGGGTCTTGTAACAGAGAGCTGAGTCTCGCATAGTTGTATGAAGATGATACTCAAAGATTGATCTTATGTATTCATTCAAGTTATTTAATAAATACAATATTTATTCTTATATATATACATATATTGATTGAGAAAATGAAATAAATATTTGTTGTTTAGTTAATTTGTGAAAAGTGGAAAATTGTCCATAAGTTTTGTGACACTGATTCACCCCCCCCTCTCAATGTCAAGTACCCATTTTTCATAATGGGATACCAAGGAGCATCATCTCAAACAAGGATACTGAATTTCTTAGTACATTTTGGACTACAATGTGGGAGAATATGGACACTAAGTTGAAGAGGTCTATAATGTTCCATCCATAGGCACATGGGAAAACAAAAATCATCAACAAGAATTTGGTGCAACTTTTGAGGGGTTACAATCAGAATCATCCAAAGACCTGGGATGGAAATATTCTCTACATGCAACACTCTTATAATGGAGTAGACCAAACTTCTACTTGTAAGTCACCTTTTGAAACTTTCTTTGGGTATTTTCCACCTTCACCCTTAGATGTTGTGTATGGAAAAAAAGGAGGAGTCAGGGAGAACCTCACATGAGATACATTGTGAGCACAAAAAATTATTGAGAATATTAGGTAGATCCATTTGAAAGTACATGAGACACTGAAGAAATCACATGAAAAATATAAGGCTAGACATGATCAACACATAACCGAGAAGTCATTCAAAGTGGGAGACAAAGTCTGGTTACAACCAAACAAGGAAACACTATAGGGTCTTGATAATAAGATCAAGTATTTTTGGTATGGACCTTTTGAGATATTAGAGAAGGTGGGATATAAATCCTACAAACTTAGTCTACCCCCATACATGTGCATTTACTCAATAGTGATTCTGAAGAATCTCAAACTCTATGAGCCTTCTATGTTGGATAAGGAGGATTGGCAGGTGCTACCTTCCATAGAGGACTTAGCACCAGATGCTGAGGTAGAGTTGGCATAGGACATAATTTTATAGAAGAGGTCCTGAACTTCAAGACAAGGGAAACATGACGTTTGGCAGATTGGGTTGAAAGAACAACTTCTAAGAAAAGCAAAGTGGTACTCCATGGAGAAGGTAGATGATCAGGGGATCAAATTTTGCTAAAAAATTATAAGTGCTCGGAATCGCTTCAAACCGGAGGAGAGCATAGACCTCGTCGTTGCGAACCCAACGTAACTTGTTTCATCTCAAATGGACATCGGGAGCGAGAGATATAGCGATCTGTTCATTAAGTCAAACAGGTAAAATTTTTGATGCTGACTGTACAGTCTGTACAGTCCATACAGGCTGACGTGGCAGGGCCGTACGTGTGGTGACGTGGCAGTTTATTATTGGATGACAGGTGGTTGAATGGGAAGATGACACGTGGCACTGTTCGAGCGAGTGGTTGGATGCCACGTGGCCCAATTAGGGGCTGCCATGTGGCACCCCGGTAGTGGTTGTCATTGTGTTTGTTAAAATGTATGGAGTCTGTGGGGTTCGACCCCCGGACCTCCCCACCGCATAACATTCCACAAACTCCAATAACCAATCGGGCTACTGCTTATGCCTTGACATATATGTGTATCGGATTTAATTTAAAGTCGATTGTTGGTATAGTTTTGGGACGCGACCGGGCCGGGCCTAGA
>SNQJ01S0098776.1:26615-52281 GCA_010110895.2 Picea sitchensis | reverse complement strand
CAAGTGGATTGAGGTTGGAAGGGTGAGGGAACTCTACCCTCATCTTTGCATAGACTGAAAATAGTCTTTTGGAGGTCCAAAAGCTTCCCAATGGGGAGGTGTGATCAGGGGATCAAATTTTGCTCAAAAATTCAAAGTGCTCATAATCACTTCAAACCAGACGAGAGCATAGGCCTCGTCGTTGCGAACCCAATGCAACTCGTTTCATCTCAAACGAACGTTGGGAGCGAGAGATATAGCGATCTGTTCATTAAGTCAAACAAGCAAAATTTTTGATGCTGACTGTACAATCCGTACAGGCTGACGTGGAAGAGCCGTACCACCGTACGTGTGGTGATGTGGCAATTTATTATTGGATGACAGGTGGTCGAATGGGAAGATGACATGTGGCACTGTTCGAGCGAGTGGTTGGATGCCACGTGGCCCAATCAAGGGCTGCCACGTGGCATCCCGGTAGTGGTTGTCATTGTGTTTGTTAAAATGTATGGAGTCCGTGGGGTTCGACCCCCGGACCTCCCCACCGCATAACATTCCACAAAGTCGAATAACCAATCGGGATACCACTTATGCCTCGACATATATGTGTATCAGATTTAATTTAAAGTTGATTGTTGGTATAATTTTGGGCCGCGACTGGGCCGGGCCTAGCCCAGCCCTTGGTCACGCGCTTTCATATATATATGACCACGCTTATGTGTTATGTATTGGCGCGCGCGCGGTTTTATAATATGGTTCCAACGGTTATAACTCCCGCCAAGTGTTATGTTCTCATTTGATATGGACGGAGCCCCATTTGTTTAAGCGCATGGTCCTATGACCCATACGCCCAGGTGCTAGGCGGTTAGGGGCTGGCGCACCCTTAACCGTCCTACGGTTTGCACCATTGGCGCAGTTGCGCCTGGTGCTAGGTTTTCATGCTTTATATTGTGTGTGTGCCAGGTTCACACAACAAGGGTGCAATTTGTAGATGTAGAGACAACAAGCTTGAAGAGGGAGACTTCCAGGAGGCCTAACTTCTTCATTTTTCGACCGATTGAGGTGCCGAAAGAGCCCAGACAGGGGTTTTTGGATGCTCTGAAGCCATTGGAGTAGTCAGTTTGTCAATTTGAGCATTGTAAGACATGTTTTTGAGTACTTTTGAGAAATTAATAATAATGATCCATTGGAAGCTGGACCAGGAGATGTAGCCCAAGAGAGGGGTGAACTCCTTTATCAATTGTTATGTTTATGTGCTTATGTTCATTGATTATGCTGCTGTCTATGTGTATTTTTCATAAGTAATCCCTTAATCTATGTGTTGCAAACTGATCCTTTTGCTTTAAACACATAACATTTACATTGCAAATAATTTCAAGTATTTCAAGTCTTCTTCAATTTTAGATCAGTAGAGGAAATCACCTCATTTAGTAAATATTTTGGGGACCAAAATCCTCTCTAAATGGGGAGGCGTGATCATTATATTATTTGTAATTTATATTGATGCTTTCAGAGTGGAAAAATTGGGGGAATCATCTTGCAGGATCATTTTAATGGTAGGTCCCAGTTTGGAAAATTGGGGTCCGAAACCTTCCAAATCCATTTTAAGGAATCAAATGACCTTTTTGGGGGTATGAGGTTTCCTAGATTTATATAGGATCCCATGACGTTGTTCTACCCATTGAGACCTTTCCAACGGTGTATGGATCGTGTCAGTCAGAGCTTGCATGCAAAAGTTATGCCTCCTGGAAGTTGACCTACTATATTGACAACCATGCTATGGGTGGATGCCACATTATCCCCCATTACTCACGCATATGGGGCTAGCCATGTATTTACTTTCATGAATATTCTAGAAGGTCCAAAACCTTATCATAATTGAGGGTTGAGGAAGTGAAAATGCTACCCCTAGATGGCTATTGAGATATGTTAAATATCACACCGCTAGGAGGAGAAGGGTTTCCATTATTTTGCATAATATCTTGTTCCATAGTTGAGCATGACAATTGAGAGTGGTATTTTGTAATCATAACAGAGGAGGAGATATTTTGTAGCAGCCATACATGCCACAATGTCAAAGGAAACTCCACATAGTGCCTCTTTCTTTGTACTTTCTTTTGAAGAAAAGAGAGCAGAGTGGCCTCACCTTCTAGCTGGTTTTTCTCCTGTACCGGGTTTCCTAGGTTATATCTTTTGTTTATTTGTGGATGGTGTGTGAGTATTTATTTATTTTATCTATTTTTCACATTTGAGCTATTTCACACATTTAAGAAGAAAAAAACCAGTAATTAAAGAATTTGAGATCCAAAGGAAATTAACCTTTAGAGTAAATATTTTAGTAATTTTATTAGATATGTTGTGAAAAAATTTCCAGTGGAATATCCACAATAGTTACATATCATAGTTCATCTCTTCCTTAATACATTGTATTTTTTTATCTCTTACTATTTCCATTTTTCCATTCATGGTATGCTTATTCTAACCACATTGGAATGGAAGATGTAATGGAATATAAACTTGAGGATTCTTCTATTTTGGAAATGGAATTTGAGACCACATTGTCCTTCCCCTTTTGTAAATTATTTCAAAGTCAAACCCCTGCATTTTTTATACCCAATTTTGTTTCTCTTCTGATGACAAAATTTTCTCCAAAAATTATTTTAGACTATCATGGTTTGTCTTGAATTTAAAATGCCTCCCAATGAGATATTGTCGCCATTTTTTTATTGCATGTAAAATTATTGCCATTTCTTTTTCATATGTAGATTTCACCAAGTATTTTCCCTTTAGTTGTTTACTTTCAAAATCCAATGGTCTCCCTTATTGCATAAATACTTCTCCAATTCCTTGTTCATATGTATCATATTCAACTATGAATGTTTTTCCAAAATTAGGTGTTTCTAATACTGGTGTAGAAGACCCAAAACTCCTCTAAGACTCTTGATGTTCTTAAGAGTAGACCATTTTGTTATAGCTTGGATATTTTGAGGGTCCACCTTAACCCCTTCCCTTGAAACAATATGAACTAAATATTCTACTTGTTATTTCCCAAAATAACATTATGAATATTTTTACATACAATTGATTGTTCTCAAGAATTTGCAAGACTTGATCCACATGTTTAATGTGGTGTTACCATGATTTGCTATAGATAAGTGTATCATCAAAGAAAATCAACAAAAACTTTCTAAGATGGGGTCGAATTTTTTTTTTCATAAGGCTTTGAAAAGTTGAAGGAACATTAGTCAACCCAAAAGGCATGACCAAGAAGTTATAGTGCCCATCATGAGTTCTAAAAATTCTTTTGGGAATGTCGTCTTTTCTTAATCTGATTTGGTGGTATCTTGATTTAAGATATAGCTTTGTAAAATAAGCCAACCCATGAATCCCATTTAATAGATCATAAATATTTGGAATGGGGAATTTATCCTTTATGGTGATTTTGTTTAGATCTCTATAATCAAGACACGTCTTCCAAGAATTATCTTTCATTCTAACCATCGCTACTAGAGTTGACAATGAACTCCTGCTTGGTTGAATAATACATGAATACAACATGTCTTGTACTATTTTATCAATCTCCCCTTTTTGTTGATGAGGATATATATAAGGTATTTTATTAGGAGTACTTCTCGATATTAGTTCGATTTCATGTTCATGATCTCTAGATAGAGTAGACCTTTAGTAATTTCTTAGAAGACCCTATAACGCTTTTCCAATATGCATCTTAATTCCTCTAGAATATTTTCATCTTCTTTCTTAAATTCCACACAATAAAGTTTAACCAAAACTCCCTTTCAAACATTTTTTATGAGTTTTTCATTCTATGAGAGTAAATGACTTGAAAAGGTCCAGATTTTAACCCTTTGAGTTCATATTGAATAAATTCAAATTCAAATCTCATGAATAATTCGTTATAGTTTGTAGAAATTGTACCTGATATTCTCAACCATTGAATCCCTATAACAACATATATACCTCCAATGGGAATGGAATGCATCAGGATTTCCAAACTGTATTCTCCCATACTTAGTTTAATGTTGTGGTATTTCTCGACACAATAAATACTCCCTCCATTAGCAACCAAAACTTGAAAATTCATCACTGGATATACAAAACAATTGAGGTGCTCTACTAATATTTTATGAATTAAGTTATGGGTGCTACCCATGTCAGTGAGCACTATAACCTTTTGCTTCTTAATGTAACCTAGAATATTTAGGGTTTTTGGTGGTGACAAACTTGTCTATGCATGAACATATATTTTGCACTTGTCCAAATCAATGTTGTGCACAATTTCTGTCTCTATTTCTTGGTCTTTTAAGTTGACAAAAGTTGGTTGTGGAGACTGATTATCTTCCTAATTCATATCCAGGTCAAAGAAACTGCAGGATACATAATTCATGCCCCCCCCCTATTTTTTTTTTCAATTCAAATATTATAATTTTGTAGTCAATCTGGACCGTTCATTATAAGGTCGTAGATCTGACGGTAGAAGTTATGTTAGGGTGTTTTTCCCTAGAAGGCAACCACTTTTTATGAGGGAATTCTATTGCGGCTGTGTATTATGGCGAATATTTTATTTTGAGAGAGGATATTATGAGAAAAATAAGAAGACGTTACAACATGTGTGTTGTAGGTTGTATTCCTTCATTTTGTTGGATAATAATAAAGGAAGGACCTGCCAATTTATCTAGTGGACGTAGCCCACATTGGGTGAACCACGTATATCTGTGTCTCTATTGTATTGTGTATATTTTGTGTTTTATTTCCAAATTTGTTTTATTTTATTTCTCCACGATCCTGTTTTTCTAAAAACTGGTCTTAGAGAAAAAGGTAACCCACAGGAAAAGAGGTTTCTTGGTTTGAGTGGGAGCAATGGTGGAAGATGGAAAGTTTAGGTTCGAGAAATTTAATGGCCAAAACTATCAGTTAAGGAAGATGTAAATGGAATATTATTTGTATCAGAAGGATCTATTCCTACCATTGGGAGGAATAGAAAAGAAGCCGACGACCATGAAGGATGAAGAATGGAAGGTTCTTGATAGAAAGGCACTAGGAATGATACAGATGAGCCTAGCAATGTCAGTAGATTTCAATATTTCAAAAGAAAATACAATGAAGGAGATGATGTATGCATTGGATAAACTGTATGAAAAACCCTCGACGTCCAATAAGGTATTTCTAATGTAGCGTTTATTTACTATGAAGATGTCAGAAGGTGGGTCTGTTGCAGATCATTTAAATGAATTTAATATGGTTACTAATCAACTAAGTTCTGTAAAAGTGTACTTTGATGATGAGGTCAGCTAAGTTAGTAGGGAATTGTATTGCAGTTATGTATTATGGCAAATATTGTATTCCGAGAGAGGAGACTGTGATAAAAATAAGAGGAAGTTACAATGGGTATGTTGTAGGTTGTATCCCTTCATTTTGCTGGATAATAATAAAGGAATGACCTGGCAATTTATTTGGTGGACGTAACCCACACTGGGTGAACCAAGTTTATTTGTGTCTCTATTTTATTGTGTATCTTCTGTGTTTTATTTCCACATTTGTTTTATTTTATTGCTCCATGATCTTGTTTTTCTAACAAAAAGTTCTTCCTCATTTATTTGTGTAGATTCCTCCACTTCCTCTTCATCATTATTTTCCAAGGTGAACAATTTTTTTTCTTGACTTGACATTTATGCCCTTATGACCATTTGTTTTTACAACCAAAGCATAATTCCTTTTTCTCTTCTATCCTCCATTTCCTTCTATGATATTCGAGTAGGTTGAGGTACGATTGTCTTTTTGGCCCCTTCATTTTGATAAAGAGATAAGGATAGCCAAGCGATGGACAAAGTAAAACAAGTTGCGCGACATATTGAAGATTAGAATCGACGAAAAATGCAAATACAGAGGTGGAAAAAGGAGATACAAGGGGTAGATAACAGTAGATTTTATTTAGTTAATCAACTTTGTCAAGGGCGTGCAAGTAAAAATAAAATAGAAATGTAAA
Organism: Picea sitchensis; assembly: GCA_010110895.2. Lineage (NCBI taxonomy): Eukaryota > Viridiplantae > Streptophyta > Pinopsida > Pinales > Pinaceae > Picea > Picea sitchensis. The sequence goes on along the minus strand of SNQJ01S0098776.1, from coordinate 46,301 downwards.
GAAAAAAAGGTTGTTGTTGTTGGTTGTAATTATTTTTATGTATTGTTATTATCATTATTGACTATGGTGATTGCCTCAATTGTTACCACTGTTGAATTTGTGGTGAGTCTTGAGTCCATACTAAGTCTGTCAAATATTATCTTGGTTTGTAAGAGCTTTATCTCTATGCTCGAGCTAATGTAATGAGAGTCCTTGGATTTTGAGGAGATTGGTTAGATTTGTAATGTATGAAGAAGTTTTGTATTGTTTCAATTAATATAATGATGTGATTGGGGGCCTAAAAATTTCTTTTATGGTTGTATATTACTAATATGGATGGACCTACAAATTTACTATGTGCATGCTTATTTTCCTGTTAATATTTGAATGTTGTTGTAACTTGAGTTCAACGGTTTAGCTATGGATTTGTATGTTGTAGAAGTATATCCGGTTTGGTATTATCTATAATTCCTCTCATCTTACATGTCTCAGATATGCTTCAGGTGAGACCTACTTCTCTTGTGGAAGGTTGAAAATTCTAGAGTTCCTAGACTACAATAGATCTCTTTGTTGGTAAACCATCTAGAACCTTGGTCTCGATTTTGGGCCAACAAATGGTTTTGTTGTCGAGACTGAGATTTAGAGGGAGTTTTTAGAGGATGCCTCATCGGATCTACAAGTATGACATTGCGAACTGGTGGGAATGAAAGCATGATTCATTTGTATGGTGGGAAGACAAGTTGCGACAAAATAATCCTAGGGTTGTGAAAGATATTTTTTTCTATTCTGAACCTACTAGTGACCAATACAAACTTTTTTGGGTTAATTTTTTGGAGGAGTTGTTTCAATGGTTGGATTGGTTGCAACAATATCCATATTATAAATACCGAGTCAAGAAAACCTGTATCCAGAATTTTGAGAGTCCAATGTCTCATCATCATTTGGATCACCATATCTCGCGAGATGTGGATTTATGGGTGAAAAATACTCTTGAATGGTATATTATTGAATTTGTTGTAGAAAATCACCAAGTTTTTTCAAAAGTAGAAGTTATATTTAGAGACAGAGCTAGAGGTAGACTGTTGTGGGAGATACCTTTTTGGATCAATATCTTGCTAGTAGAAGAAGGAATGTTTCCCATTCCTTTATGTGACATGGAAGCTTAAACACCTTCTCTTGAGGAGAGGTTATTTCTAGGAGGGTTCATGAGTTAATATAACAAGATGTTTTCTTTGAGGTATGGGGGGACGAATTGAGAAGAGTGCAAGAGAAAAACGATCTCTAAGGAGGGATGATATTGTTGAAAAATGGTGGTGGAATCAGATGAAGATAACAACAAAGTATACCGATCAGTTGGTAAAAGATATTGGATTAGATGGTGGTAATGGAGAAAATCTAGAGGAGTTGCAGAAATTGCAACGACGAGGAAGACTGGTCAGTCAATGGTTGAAAGAGAGAAGGGGTGTGATATTTGAAAGTTACCAAGTTAGCCGACATTAGGAAGAGTGCTCAGAGGAGGTAGATGAAAGAGTAAGAGTATGTGTCACCACTGATGAAGAAGATTTATCTTGGACCCCAGAAGAAGTTGCAGAAGAAGTTGAACCTGATACTCAAGAATATGATGGTGTGCATAAAGAAGTGCGTATAACATTACAGGAGAATGATGCCCCCCAAATAAAATAAATATATTCTAGAGGCAAGGGACCCAACCCTGAATCACCTATTCCCATAGTGTTGTCATCCAGTTTGGTAACTTTTTTATTTCATCCTTCTACAACATCCATTTTTCACAGTTCTTTAAGTTTTCCTAGTTCTGCAAGTCTATTAGGAAGTAGTAGTGGAAGTGTGGTGAGTTACACTATAATATCACAACCAGGACCTCTTGGGTTCATTTTACCAAGATTTACAACTTCATCGATGGAAACATAAACTACAAGGTCCCTTACATGATACCCTAAGTTTTGGGGAAAGGGGGATGAATATGTTGAACACCATTGGTTTCTGTGTGAAGCCATCTGGAGGTCGCAAGGGACTTCAAATGAAAATAAATTGGTGGAATTCTAGATCACTCTGAGAGGTCGATCCATCAGATGGTATATCAAGTCCACTGAACGAGTGATTCAAGGTCAAGCTGTCACTCTGGTTCAAGTACAACACAAGTTCATTGCAGAGTTTTGATTACTGCAATAAAAGCAACAAGAACTTACAAAGTTGTGTGATATAAAATAGAGAGACGGTGAATATGCATGGGAGTATAATTGGATTTTCAAATATGCAATAGGAAAACTAGTAAATCTCAATCATGAGTATCACCAAAGGTAGTGGTTTATCCAAGGATTATTACCTTTGACACGCATACCTCTAACACAACAAAGGATAGCCACTCTAGTAGAAGAATTAGAGAATGATATGAATATTGAGGCCATGGAAGGATATCCGAGGAGTCTAAGATTTATGATACCTCCTAAAGATGTGAGTCTCATGCAACTGTAAGGTCATATTTCTTCACTTACTGAAAATATTCAATGTTAAGCCCTAATATTGGCTCATTACCACTTAATTGGGGCATATTAGATTAGTAATGTTATTTTATTTATGTCGGCTTTAGGCCATTAGTTGTAATTTAGATTAGTAATGTTATTTTATTTATGTCGGCTTTAGATGGAAACTTTTGGGTAATTAAACCTCTTAGTCTCATATATATACCAAAGGAGACATTTTCATTATGAATCATCTTGTACTTGAGAACATTTAAATTAAGGGTAAAGGAGGTTTCGCCCTCGAAGAGACTTATTATCTAAAATTATCTCTTTTTCAAGAGCGGTAGTACTTTTTCTGATGTTTTCTATGCTATATTGATGTTTGGTTCTTAACATATGGTATCGAGCTCAAGTTCTTGGGGTTCCCATTGCTACATCAGAGACAACGGTAAATTTTTGCTATAACTATTTTTTACAATGTTTTAGAAGGAACTTATTGGAGGATATTTAATATACGGATCAAGGCACGTTGGATTAAAATTTCAGCTCATAAGGCCTTACACTTTCAGAGATATAGCACGTACAAGATAGGGTTGGTATCATCTGAAAATGTCAGTCTTTGAAAACATTTTCGCTAAACATTTTCTGTAGCCGTTTGAGACCCTAAAATCCGGGAACAGAATTCTACAGTGGTTTTTCTTATCGTAGTAAAAAGTTAAACCACGGCTCATCATAAATTTTATAAGATACCTTGTGTAAGATAAGTGTCGACTAGTCCTCTTGGCTAGTCTGAAGGTTTCAGTAAAACAATCATAACTTCTTCCAGGTAATCAGAATTGGGTGGGAATGGTTGCATTGGATCGTGGGCAGTCTATAGTATTTTGGTGCGAGTTTCAGAATTTTATATCAATTATGTTGTCTTGAGAACACTATACCAGTGAGATCTCACAGAAAGGACAAAAATCGACAAATTGTGGGGAGGATTATAAAGTAAAATTCCACTTGGCACATCCAATTTTGATCGGACACGTGGCATTACAGAGAAGACATATCTTATAGAAATATATAAGATAAAGTTTAATACCCACAAGGTCCAAAGTGGGAGATACAACTTGGAATAAATATTGTCTAGCGGAGAACCACCTCAAAATCAAGGTTCAAAAGAAGTGATGCCAGCCAGCATGCTACCCAAAAGAGACACCACCAAATAAGCTTCCAGAAAACCCTACTTGGACTCATGATGAAGGTGAAAAAATGCGTAGGGACAAATGAACTACAAGCTAAGATGGATTCAATGGAATCAAGTTGGATACTAAGATGGATTCAATGGAAGCTAAGTTGGATACTAGATGGATTCGATGGATCCAAAGTTTGGATATAGGTCTCTGGATTCAATGGAAGCTAAGATCATGGAAAGTATTAAAAAATTTACCGTGTGAGAAGACACACGAAAGTGAAAATGCATCCCATGGGGCTAGCAGTGATGTGGACCCACAGAGGAAGGTGAATCAAGAATGGACTCCAACTTGGGTTGAAGACCGTTCCTAAGATTGACATAGAGGAAGTTTGATGGCAAGGACAATCACATGAATGCCAGATGGAGCAATTATTTGATCCTCCATATTATGCCACATACACAAAAGATGCGTATTGCTTCTTTATATTTAAGAACCCTAATCAATTTGTTTGATATTGATGGCTTTGTTCTAGCAAATCACTTGTCACTTGGACAATTTTCACGGAAGAAATGATAGCACACTATATGAGGATACAAGGAGAAATACCTTCTTTAGCCAATTGATAATCTCAAACAAAAGGGTTCAGATTCATAAGAGCACATTGGCTTCCCAGGTGAATATAAAGGTAACAGATTTTCCGGATGAGCACTTGATTGATGTATTCATAGGAACTTTAAAAGATAACATTCAACATGAGGGTTAGCCTTTGGGAACCCAAAATCATTAGAGAATGCATTTAAGGTGGCAAAAAGAAATGTTGAAAGTAAAAATGGCTATGGCTACTAGAAAGGACCTATCCTAACATCTATGAAACGATGCTCCTTCTCCTAAAACACCTCATTTACAAGGTTGACACCTCAATAGTGGAGAAGAAAAAGCAAAGGTTTATGCTTTAATTGTGATAGCAAAATGGAGTAAGGGACATAAGTGTGGTGAGGAAAGAATTATTCTACATAGATTATTGAAGAGGAAGAAGAACAAGAACAAGAGCTGTCTCAAGATGAAAGCGTAGAAATGATTCGTCACGACAGGCCCAACTCCCACGATATCATGTAATGCATTGTTGGGGTAGCACTCCTCAAACCCTCAAGATCAGGACACATCAAAAAGAAAAAGGCTAATAGTCCTAATTGATTCTGGCGTGCTCATATGTTTCATTCAACATGTAAATTAGCCAAAGATCTCAATTGCTTTGTATATCAGCACCAAAGTCTCAAGTAATGGTTACTTAGGATGGAGAGCTAACATCAATTGCTGAGAAAATCTGATAAGATCAATCTTACTATGGAAATATGTAAAATGAATAGTCCAATGATTTCTATACCCATGGGTAGTCTTGAGATGTTGTACTAGGAATCCAATGGTTACAATCATTAGAACGATTGGCTTTAATTTTCAAGAACTTTCATGAAATTTTATTGAAGGAAAAGAAATTGGTTGAGAGGTATCTGAAGCATTAAGGTGATAAGCTCCTAATGGCATGACAAAATTATTGAAAAGGGCATCAAGGCATTATTACTGAGCTATGCTCACTAGATGTTCAAACATATAAACCATCTATTCCTCAAGATCTCCAAAGGATCATTGATAAACATTCCAAAGTATTTGAAGATATTCCCCGAGTTCCTGCAGAAATCATGATCATGAAATTCACCTAATTCACAGGTGTTCCTCCTAACATCAGACCATCTGAGATGCCCTTATGCAGTGAAATTAGTATGGTTGAAGAAATGTTATAGAAATTTGGCATCATTATACCTATGAGAAGTTCTTACTCACGCACCAGTGTGTGGTATTCAAGAAAGATGGATCGTGGTGTATGTGTCCAAGTTATAGAGATCTCAACAAGATCACTATTAAAGATCAGTTTCCCATTCATTGGTTGATGAATTGTTAGATGAATTTATGCATGAATTAATCTATTTCCACAAGAGTGGATCTCAGACCGGGTATCATCGGATGAGAATGAAGGGAAGAAGATATCCAAAACAACATTAGAACTCACGAAGGCCATTATGAATTTTTGGTCATGCCTTTTGGCCTTACAAATGCACCTTCCACATTCAAGGTTGATGGTTCATTTTCAAGCCCTTCCTTGAAATTTGTGTTAGTATTTTTGATGATATACTAATCTATAGCAAGTCTTGGGAGATCATCGCAACATGTTGACAAGGTGCTACAACTACTAAAAGAGGCAACAACTATATGCAAACCATCCAAATGTTTCTTTGGAGTAAAGGAGAGGTAGAAATATTTGGGTCATATTGTATCTCCTTGAAGGTGTGAGGAGTGAACCCTAACATTATTAAGGCCATGATGGATTGGTGGATTCCCAAAACATTAAAAATCTTAGAGGATTTTTGGGTTTAATGTTTACTACCATGAAGTTTGTTTGGAACTATGGAAGAATAGCAACACCTTTAATAGAACCCAACAAAGAAGGATGCATTTTCATGGACTCCGAGAGGCAACTAAATCATTTGAACAACTTGAGAGGTGATGTGGCTCTCTGTCTTGACCACTCCAAACTTCTAAAGCAGTTGTAGATGTGATGCATCGAGATAGGTGAATGTGTCCTAATGCAAGAAGGCCCACGGCTTTTGAGAAATTGACCACTCAAAGAGGCGACTTACGCGAACCCATTTATGAGAAAATGATGGCAATACTACATTGCATTGAAGAAATGGCATCCTTACACCTAATAGGTAGGCACTTCAAGGTCAAAGCAGGATCATGATAGTCTTAAATACTTCTTGGAACAAGACTATCTTCAGGAAAGAACAACAAATGGGCAACGAATCTTTGGGTTATGATTTTTGAAATCGATACATAAAGGGAAGCAAAGTGTTGTGGCGGATGCACACTCTCATGAAAGGATGAAGATGTTGAGTCAACTCTACGTATATCTTGATCATCCAGCCCGAGTGGATAATAGAAGCAAAGGATGAATGGAAGAATGGCGAAAAAGTGTGGACTCTCATTGAAAGGTTGAAATGAGTTACGGTGCATCAGTCCCACATTACATGGAAAATGATTCCTTACATGGTACAAAAGATGTTAACTATATTTATGTAAGAACTCCCAACTCAAACAAAGGTGCTATTGGAACTACACCTCTCAAGTGGGAGGAGCTTTTCGAGGATTTTGAAAACCTACCATAGAGTCGAGAAGGATTTTTTTTTTTGGGATGGCCTTAAAAGCGATGTTCAAAGGTTTGTATGAGAGAATGTTTGGTTGCCAACAAAATAAGGTGGAAACAATTAAGACCGGGTCTTTTTTACAACCATTATCCATCCCAAGTGATCGTGGGAGGAAGTTTCCATGGATTTCATCCCAGAGTTACCAAAAGTCACAGAAGGAAAGAGTGTCATCATGGTGATTGTTGATAGGCCCGACCAAGTACACACACTTTTGTGCACTCTCTCACCTTCAAAGCTGGTCACGGTTGCCACCCAGCATTCATGGATAGTTCAAAAGATACATGGATTCCTAAAGATTATTGTAAGTGACCGAGAGCCCATCTTCAGCGAGGGCATTTTTGGGCAATTATTTTCTTGTTTGGGTACTCAATTGGTTCATAGCTCCCTTCATCCTGTCGATGGACAAAAGCTAGATTATAGTGAACAAATATGCGGAAGGATACCTTCGTTGCTTTGTCGATAAACAAGCACAATGGTTTCAAATCTAGTTTACCCTTGGCTAGAGGAATGGTGGTATAACACTTCCTTTCATACTGAAACAAAATGACACCATTTATGACACTTTGGATACCACCTCCTTCCATCACTTCTTCTCTAAAGAAAAATCCCTAAGGTTCAAGCGGTGGAAGATAACATCGAGAATCAAAAAAAAGTTCTCAAATCTTAAAGGGACCAGCACGACCATGGCACAAATTGCATGAAACAACAAGCGGATCAGTAAGTAGTGAAAGAAGTTTTGAAGTAGAGTTAATTATTTTAAAGACTACAAACATACAAAAGGATGTCCCTCAAGCAAACCAAGAAAAATAATAAATTATCCTGAAATTATTATGGCCCTTATAAGGTTTTGCCAAAGATTGGTACTATGGCATACAAAATTGGAGTTGCCATCTTCACTAGTACACCAGTTTTCCATGTTTCGTGCTTAAAAAAAGGTTATAGGCTGACAGAATCCCTAGTTCAAAACTATATTGCGAGACAGCTGAGGAAAGGAGAAAATCCATGTGGGGCTGACCATCGACACAGGGTGCATGGGCGAGGAATAGAATCATCATTCAGTATCTCATTAAATGGAGGAAACTAAATTTGAAGATTCCACTTGGGAGAAGATGAGTCTTATCTGAAGCATCAAGTTACTCAATGCGGACAACACTTGTCTCCAGGGGAGGGCATGGCAAGACCTAATATTGGCTCAGTACCACTTAATTGGGGCATATTAGATTAGTAATGTTATTTTATTTATGTATTTAGGCCATTGGTTGTAATTTAGATTAGTAATGTTATTTTATTTATGTGGACTTTATTCCATTAGTTGTAATTATATCTCTAGTCTCCTATATATACCAAGGAGACATTTTCGTGCACAGAATCATCTTGTACTTGAACATTTAGAATTATAGAATTAAAGGAGGTTGCCCCTCGAAGAAGCTTATTATCACAAAATTATCTCTTTTTCAAGGCGTTGAAATTGCTTTTACGAGGTTTTTTCTATGCTATATTGATGTTTGGTTCTTAACATTCAATAATTGACCTTCCCAAAGGCAATTCGACCTCAATTTTAATGCATAGGATGTGACGAAGGTCGTTAGTGACTAAATGTCAAGTTTGAGAGGTGCAAGGCTCTCTAGTAATCCAATGGAACCTCTACTAGTAGGACCATCATGAGGAGTTGCGCAAGTTGCTTCCACAACACCTTTCCTTGGGTTAGTCCAATGTCATGCTTTTTCCTTATAACCAGGGGGTTCAGAGTAATGAATACATTGGAATTTGTAGAAATCGAGGACACCCTCCACAACATTTCCCTATTTTAAAAAGTCACCCTCCACAACATTTCCCTATTTTAAAAAGTATTCACATGCTCCTAATACATTGTACTATGAGTTATGTGGCTCTCCCACTCATTATACTGATCAATCTCATGGTTTTTATGCGCTTGCAGATAGATTGGACCAATATCCATTCTGGGTGAATGAAGAACCTCAAGGATATGAAGGAGATTGCAGAGGTGGAGGTAGATACAAATATGGATGAACTGGAAGAAGAGGACCAATTCGTTGTTATAACTGTGATTAGCAAGGGCATCTTGTGAGATATTTCCCACTCCCAAGAAGACCCCGATGCTCACATTGTAGAAGCAATACTCACGCCACTAAAGAGTTCCCTGATCTGATAGCTAAGTGGGAATATCACGTAAGGTAGAGAGGGTATAATTTGATCAACTCTGAACCAAGATCCATGGCCAAGGGGAGCAGGTATGCTATCAATGTTATTAGATTATTTTAGGGGCTAAATTTCACAAATGGGTTAATTTTCCATGGTTTTTCCCAAAAAAAGATTCGCCAATTGCAATTTTTTCTAAAAACGATTTTCCCAAATTCCATAGAATAAAATTATTTTTCCACAAAAATTGCCAAAATTTTATAGAAATTATACAAAATCCTTATAAATTTGAATATTTTTACAAAACTTTTGCCAAACATATTACATTTTGCATATTAAGGACTAGTAAGATTAGCCTAGGTTTCTACATTTTAATACAAATTTCCATCCTTAAAATTATCCCTAATACCCGGGAAGGAACAAAGATTGGAGCCAATGTAGGGAGTCCACATCCATTTAAGATTCATAAGGCCATTCCAAACAATTCCAAGTATGATCGTACGCAACATAAGGAGTTCTTTAAAAATGCCGTGGATTTGTTCATAAATATGCCTAGCCCATCGACCCATAAAGTTGTGGAACCAAGCTTCAAGTTGACCCCACATAAGTTGAGGTTAGTCAAAGACTCTTATGTTCAGTTGGATCTCTCAGGTAAGTAACAAAAAGAGGTTGATCTTTGGTTTCAATTATTTTCTAACATATTAGATGATGATCAACTTACTGAAAATTTGCGGAGTAATATCAAATGGCCTTAGGAACTGAAGGAAATCCATGAGAGTATATTGTTTCTAACCTTCTAGAAAGGAAAGAAAGTAGGGTACAAAGAATAAATAAAAGAACGGGAAGGGAGTTTAGGTTAGATGATCAGCTAGATGATTATGAAATCAAAGATGTTATGCTATATTTGGGTTTTGATGTTAACATTATACCTAACAAGACTTGGGAGGAAACGGGGAAACCTAATCTAGTCTACTCTCTTATTCAACTAAGTATGGCCAATCAATATTGTATTTCTCCAGTGGGAAGGTTACAAAATGTAGGGGTAGGCTTGGATAGTGTTAAGACATTGGTTGATTTTGAAGTTATTGAGATAATGGGAGAAAAGGATCCATATCCTTCCCTATTAGGAATCGATCTGTCTTATGATAATTATGATATCATTAATCTTAAGAAGGACACTATTACTTTTGAATATGATGGTATGAAAGTTACTCAACCTTTAGATCCTTATCAGGGTCCAAGATATACTGAACCTGCTGATGATACTTTGGATCTAGATGTCCTTGATCAGTTATATCATATGACTGTAGGGAAAATATATTACTATATTACCCCCAACACAGATGGCTCAATGAGTCGGTCAAGTGTTCATTATGTGGATGAGGATTCTGAAGAAAATTTTAATAAATAGCAACAAGGAGGATATGAAAAATTTTCTAGGCATTGCATAACTATTTTCTCAGTACGATGGATTGGGGCTGGAATATGTAACTATCCAACATATGATGGGACTTCAGACTTTCATACTTTTCTTTTTGACATGGAGGATAAGGTTGCAGAGGAGCACCGAATTTCATCTATCGATATATCCCTGAGATCGCTTCCTACTAGATGGTGGGATAATCATAAGGGAAAACTTTCTTTCTAAGATGATATTCATATTTCTATTCAATATCTCTTTCGCCCTCCATCACAAGTTTGTTAGTCGTGTGAAGATCAGAATATGAAAAACCAATTCTTACCTTTAGAGACCTATGATGGTTCCTCTGATCCAGTTTCTCATATTGAGTATTGTCTTGGGATATGTGAAGCTAAGAAACTACCTTCTCAATTGTGGGTGTGTCATTTATTCCACTCATTAGGGACAATACTGAAATCCTGGTATGTACACGAGGAGACCAGAAAACAAACTACTTGTTGGAAGGTACTGCAAACTCAATTCTGTCATGATTTTTCCTTAACTGGTAAAACTTTATAGGTCACAACGACATTGAAACATATTAGGGGGATGCTTTTTCTTAATAAAATAAATCATAAATTTTCCCCTATCGTATGTCTTGAGCATAAATATTATCTTAATTTTAGTTTCTATCCATCGCTTGCAAGGATACCTGGGGATTTGTTATGGGATTTTCTACCCTATGACCTTGGGTCTATGTCACAACATATCATAATCGTATATAAAAAATAAAACGTACCCTCCAATATACATATCAATAAAGAAATTATCACTTAGAAGAGAGAAAGAAGGATTTTGTACCTTGTATCCAAATGTTTGGTGAAGATCCTCACTCTCGAACTTTTAATTTCTCCAGGCCTTTATCTCTACCAACCTACAAAAGAAACCAAGTAGATATTGCAACAAGATAACTATCAAATTAAATTATAAATTCCATATGTAAATCTAGATATGTAAAGAAAATTCAACATATAATAATTGTTAAGTTCCTGAATATATCTGCAAATATACTTCAACAATAACCATGAATAAACCAAACCATTCACCAAATACTAAACATAAGAAATAGTCAAAACCCTTAAGGTAGGATAACACCATATATTAATCCTTAAGGAAGGATAACACTCCTCAAGCAATGCTTGATACATTCACAATATTCTTCACTATGTTTCATTACATTGCTTACACTTCTATATATAGCTATGTCTATCTCCTAGGAACCTTCTAGAGAGCCTTCTCACATTTATTACATCTAACTACCATAGTGAGACTTTATTAATATAGTGGACCTAGTCCACCTTACATTGAATGACCACATTCTCATTTATTAAATGTCTTCCACTAATAATACATAACCAAATTCCCATTGGGTACCTCCCTAGGTACCCCATATTACTTCCCTAGGTATACTACATTCCATCCCCCTTCACATGTTTCATCCTCAAAACACGAGAATAAACCATACGATATGACCAACTAAGCAATGTAGCCAACTGGTACCAAGTACGACCATCCATCCATCCCATTAGAAGTTGAACATGATGTCCATCTGCTGCCTTGCCACCATGATCTTGCTCTGCATCATGTCGGGGTTTCCATGGGATTGTTTCTCGAGCCTGATGTCTTCCTGTAGTGCTAGTATTCCTCCATGCACTTCGTGATTGGTTTCCTTTATGGTTCCCTCCTGGTGCATAAGTGTGTTGATGCTCATGCCCTTTCTTTGATGACTATTGTTTCTCTAAATGATGTGGATGGAGATATACAACAACTGTAGGAATTTGCTCTTTTTTTGTCGAATTCGCAACACATTGTGCCTTTGAGACAAGGACCTCCTTATCTTCCTTATTGTGTTCTTCCCATGATTTTGCTTCATCTCCTTCTGTAGACTCTTCCTCTGATTCAACTTCAAAATCAACAATAACTGCTTTGCTAACCTGGGTGGGCCCATATTTCTTATTAAGAGACACATCCTACAATGCGATTTTCTTTTTCTTGTACCACAACTTCAAAAACTTCTTTTGCACATTAATATTAATGGTACCCACTGATTCTATCCAAGGATATCCCAAAACAATATCCACTTCATCCATATCCATANAATAAAAGTATGAATGCAACACATATTTATCCATGGTAATCTTCAAATCTTTAACAATTTGAACATTTTCACCCTCAACCTATGCTCTTTGAATATTCTTTATTGGAACTTTCAATCTATTAACCAACTGAACATTCATAAAATTATGCATGCCACTAGGGTTAATATAAACAATGACATTTTCTTTATGAATACAACCATGAACCTGTAATATATATTTGTCACATGAAAAAAAATCCTTGGTGCTCTCTTTATCTTGTTTTCCAACATGAGACCACCTATCCAAAAGTAATTTTTCCAATTCTTCGCTTTGAAGTTTCATCAGTTGGAAATAGTCCAATGATTCCTTCCATCTTAAGGCATCCTCTCTGAAATGAAGAAATAACACGTATTTCCATTGTTCTTTCCATTTTGACTTGTGGGACTTTATAAAATTTTTAATACTAGGACCATTATCATTCCTAGTAAAATACATTTTGCTTGGAATAAATCTTCAACTAAAAACTAAAGCTTAAAAATAATTTTACTGTGCAAATCGCGTGGTTTTTTCCGGAAAAAACCCTGAAAATTGTTGAATTTAAAATGTTGGTAACTTCACTTCTCGGACTCTATTTCGACCGATTTGTTTTTTGAAATTGGGTATTTTTCCGAGAGGAATTAAAATATCCAATTTTTTTGGCCAAATTATACTCAGATAGCTTCAGATATGAACCTGAAGTGCGCCACCCTCTTTTTTCCCTAGAAAAAATATGCAAAAAGAGCAAAAAAGTCTTCCCTTCTTTGGCCAAGGAAAGTGCTCTGATACCAATTTTTAAGTACATGAATATATTTGAAAATATACTTCAACAATAACCATGAATAAACCAAACCATTCACCCAATACTGAACACAAGAAATAGTCAAAACCCTTAAGGTAGGGTAACACCATATATTAATCCTTAAGGAAGGATAACACTCCACAAGAAATGCTTGATACATTCACAATATTCTTCACTATGCTTCATTACACTGCTTAAACTTCTTTATATATCTCTCTCTATATCCTATGAACCATTGGAGGAAAAGGGAACTCTTTTATTAATCTACATGAATAGGTAAGTTACAACCTAATTCTAACTGACGACACTGCCTTGAAACCAACCGCCTGAGTTCTTCCACTAAACTCTTCAAGCATCAACTCAGAAATGGATTACTTCTTCACATGATCTGGAATGGATAGGAACACACCCAACAATCATATAAGAGAGAGGAATATAAACTAGAAATTAAATTTCCAGATCAAGGGATACTACTCAGAGATTTAGGGAATAAGGAAGCTTGCAAACTGACAACATGTTCTTGCACCAATGTTGGCTCCCCTCATCTACACCCCCATAGGTGCTTATATACCATCATAAAGAGGTTGATATGGTTACATTCCATTGTCTATGGGAAATTGGAGGTTTAGGACTGGGAAAACTCGTAAACCCTGCCCATAGCTAAGAAACATTTTTTTTTCACAAAATTGGGGGTGTACATGATTTTCACACTAGAAAATAACATATGTACATGAGTTGCACACTAGAAAATAACATATGTACGTGAGTTATACACTAGAAAATAGAATATGTACGCTATTTTCACACAGATGAATAGCATACATCAACAAAGATACTATTTTTAAATATTTTTTGATGGAGAGTGGGATTAAGGTTTGCAAGCTAAGGAACACCATAGGCCAACTCACAAAATGCAATATGGGGTGGAAATTTGTTCTATAAAATATCCCCCCTAATGTATGAGGTCACAAGAGAAACTAATGGGAAAAATACATTATAAATCTAAGAGGCGAGGATGCATTCAAGTAATTTCAAACGAAAGTACCAAAATAGTTGATCCAAGAACAAAACCTACAACATAAATCAAGTAAGAGTATTATGTTCCTGAGTCAGGCATACCCATGATCAGGAGTGATAGAAGCAAATCAAGTACATTGTGGATCCATGGACTATAAAAGGATAAATAATGTCCATGGACACGAAAAATGTACACAATAAATCCATGTGAATGTAGATCATAGCCACAAACAGATACACATTGGAGCTAATGAAGTGAACAAATTGATCCTATGCAAGTACCAATGTAACTAAGGGTGGTACAATTGATACAAGTCGGGTAGGAGAAAAAAAATGTGATGCTCATTCTTCACTCGAGGTCTTGAAAACAACCTGCCATGGTACAATTCTACACCATGTGAATAAATGTGTTGAAGCTGGACATAGTGAGCCATCATTTGATTACCAATAATTGATGTATATCGTTAACAAACGCGAGACAACCCACTGATGTCGATAATGGGTGTCATGGTACCTAGTACAATCTAACAATTGTGAATAGAGGATTTTATGTTGAACACTTGATAGAATCTACTTATCAGGGGAAATTGATGTATTCCCACTATCAATAGCAAAGGAACTTGCCACTGATGACTGTAAGACCCAAGGTAATAAAAATGAATCTAGATCCCTATCCCAAAGCAAGATTTGTTGAAGTTGATAGTAAGAGATATGCTAGAAGGAGGGCATTAAGTCATCCCCCATCATCCATCATGAGGAGTAGTAGAAGGCCAAAGATTTGGAAGAATTCATATGAAAAGATTGAAAGGACCAAACCGAAGTATGACTCTCGCATGTACCATATGGAATAGCACATGACCGAGACTCTTTAAATAGTATCCAATAATGAAAACTACTGACAAAGAAGAGGAATCCACCAATGGGGTCAAATGGAAACCAAGGTATAAAAAAAATCCCCATGTGTGATAATGGTTGTTAACATCAAACAAAAGGGAAATCACTCAATCAAAAAATAATGATGGTTTGTCATATGATAAGTGAAACATCACCTATCAATGATGTAAATAGGCCGAGGGTGCAACTTTGGGTCATACTCTTAGAGAAATGAGTCATAGTAAAAAAGAGCAGACCCTCCAGCAAGAAGTCAATGAGGACCTTCTATACTAGCACAAGTGAGATATAAAGATACTTGTGAAACTGAGAAGCACTTGATTGACACGGGAATGATGACTCATAAAGTCAAGGATTTCTACAGAACGAATGACTTGGGCTGAGACTTCCCTTGAACAAAAACACGACACATTATGTGACTAAGGAAAAATGGACTTTACGAATTGACATAATTTGTTATGCAGGAGACATCAACAAACTCTCCATGGTAACTGGAAGAGTAATTAGTTGGAGGAGTACCAACTCTATGTAATGGGAACAACTTCCTATGGCCATACTAAACCCAAAACTATTGAGACATTGGCTCAAAGATTGTGCTTTGTTCAAGGGTGACAACACTACTTCCAAAGAAAGAGATAGACACTTTCCCCCCTCTTTTTTTTGGTTTTTTTTTCATCTTTTTCATATTATAAAGTCTGAAAAATAATAAAAGAATGTTATGATACAGTGGAGGAAATGTATGACATGGGTAAGAAAACTAGTTTTGTAGCACAAGGAACATACCTATGCTCAATGCAAGGAAGCATGTGAAACATAAGGATACTTAGGGGAATGTCTCCTCCATGGGTAAAAGGTATCGAGTCACAAAGGAATAAATTTTGAGGCTATCATCTGATCGAGAATTCATATACAAGTGGATATAGAACAACAAGATGAAGCCGACATTAGGCCCAAAAAGTGCAATTCATTGCGAGACTAAACATGGCTCATGAGTCTATGAAAGTATTTCAGCATGAACACCAAATTGCGAACAAGGTTCTAAATAGGGAACCCATGAATGGTAGGCTCTACCACGTGAATTACAACACTTCTAAACAACAAAGAAGGTTCTGTGTCACAACTCAGTGGGGTCAATCCTAAGGAAAAATGAAACAAGAAACGAATAATGTAAAATGCATGAAGGGGAAAATATGACCTATATGCCAGTTTTGAGGTCATTACCTATCATAACATATCGAATTGGAAGAAAAAGTACCAAAACAAATGTCTTCAAAGTCCTGTATATAAGACCAAAAATACTCACCTAGAAGTTAATAAATCCAATATAGAAAATTCTGGTAAAAACAAGTGCTATGGGATACAAAACTTGAAAACAAGAAACCCTAAAAGTACAATATGTACAAATAAATGCACAACCTTGTGGTTTATGCATAATAGTTCTCCAGGTAGAGCCCATTTCTAGGATTAGGCCAAGGGTTTCTTTAGTAACCAACCTGTAAAGTTTCCAATTCGAGAAGAGGTCAAAAATCCATAATCATATCTTTGAAGATAGCCTCATCTGGCGGAAAATAAACATCCATGAAACTGGGGCTTGACAACACACAAATACCAGGGCTCAAGAGCTTACAAACAATAAGATCAAACTCAAGAAGAAACACTAGATCACTCGGGCCAAAAGGGGAAAGAAAAGGCTTACATTTCCTTATTGGATATGACACCTAATCAATTGGAAAGACATTGTCTTGAGAAGGCGAACGTGAATGTAAATATCATTTCTTAGAAGTAATTGAACATCAAGGATATAACGCCACATAATTCATCTGAGGCGGGGTAGAGTCTACTCGAACACTAGGAACATACAAAGGGGAAACTTGAGATAAAGTTGAACTATGATGGTGATTATTAGATGAAATTTGATCAATAGTGAAAATGCTTCCGGTGTGAGGGAAATGCATCACACGAAAGAGCATAGACACCACAACATTCATAACATACACATAATCATGCCCAATAAGAACATTGAAATCTAAAGGGCCTGCCACCACTAACAGATCGAATAGGATAGTCTTTCCACCTAATGAGATATGAAATTGAGGAAGAGTCCCCAAACATTCACTAGGTATTTTGTCGAAATTCAGTAGCTCACTGGTAACTGACACAAGCTTGGGAGAGACCAAATCTTACCTAGCCGAGGAGAATAAAATACTTGCAAAGGATCCTTCATCTACAATACATCGGTAAACGCTTGTTGAATTAACTTTAAAATTTATTTGGAAAGGTGCAGAAGAAGGAAGAGGAGACTCAACAAGTTTGTTCCAATCAAAAGAAACCATCCCAGGAATTGGAGGGAACATACTCAAAGAGAGTGGATTTCCCCCTTATTTTAGAAGGTATTGATATGGAAATGATAAAGACACAGTTGAACGACACATCACTCCCAAAAATAAGAGTGGGATCATCCAAAGATCGCATTAGCGAGACCACTTTGGTAGACTCGTCACTCTCGAAGAGAAGATTGGGATCGAATGAAGGTTGCATCAACATGACCACTTCCTCAACCATCGATTGAATAAGATGTGAGATAACATGGTCAAGAGAAGAATCACCCCAAAAAATGATAGTGGTTTTGGTTGAAGATTGCATCAGTACGACCACTTCATCAACCAATGACTGAATAGGTTGTTGGGAAACCAAAGATGACTAAGAACTAGAAGGTCCTTCAGACAAGGACCATGCTCTTCGTACCACAACAATAACAAGGCACAAATGAGTAAGGTCTCCAACATGAATTGCAGAGTTTGGTGAATTATTCATCTTACTCTTTCTCTTCCTATTCATTTTAGACTTTTGGTTACTAGTAGTTATACTTTCACCCAAAGAGGGAGAAGGAGAAGGAGTAGACTTCATGGATGCAGAAGGTAAAGGATCAAAATTTGTTGATCCCTTCATTTTTTAGGATGTTCGTTTTTGCGGAAGTATCACAGTTTTGTGAAAAAACGTAGTAGGTAAGTAGAAGGCTAAAAGTGACGGAAAGTAGCTATGATGAGCATAAATCTAACTACAAGCACGTAAATAGTATAAACAGATCATGAGCCAACTAGACCAAAATGTGGAAATACCTAGAAGCCTCGAGCGCATGCAGAGTGAAAGAAGAATCAAGAAAAGATACTAGTGGACTCAAGAAGTCAATAATCTCCCAAGGAAAAATCATAAATGTGGGAATATGTAATGGGAAATGGTTGACTAATTGTCGAGTTGAAGGGTTTCTTAGTTGTTAAGTTGATGAGTTAATTCTGATATATTGTGCTATTATTGATATCTTTTAGACTAATGTTGTGTTGGCGGGCGTAAATGACACATCGTCAATTGGAAGGTTAGATTCAGACCGGGGTTGTCTAATTAACCCAAGCCGTTTGGTATGATCTGACCCGACGGGTTTAATGGCTCTGTTAGCCAACTAAATTCATAAAAGCAGTAAAATAAATAAACTAATCTAAAGCTATGATTCTAACAAATGATATATATATATATATATATATATTTGTAAATAAAAGAAGAACATTATATTATATCACGAGTATACAATTATGCTTCGTTTGGCAGCCACCTATTCTGCCACATAAGGGAAACCAGAACAGGTGGCTCCAAGCGATGATATGTCTATCATGGCTGAAATATAGTTTACAAAAATTGTGCAGAGAGATGAAGGTTTCAACAGGAACCCTGTTCCATCTAGCTAGCCTAGGGATAACTTCATTCAGAGCCGCCATAACTAAGATAATTACACAACTGGAAAATAAAGTGAAAATTAAATCACTATCCATTCTAAAAATGTAATTGAAAAAAAACCAGAGTCGGAGGTGAGCCGTGTCAAGCCATTGGGGAACCTGGATGTCCATGAGAGGTGTATGCCGGGATCTTTTGCTTGCAGGTGGGGCAATGAGCTTGTGTTGGGGCTTCTGTGAACACCTCAAACAACAAATCCAGTCATTGATTGATTGTCCTTTGGCCATGCACCTGTTCACCCTGCCACTACCAGATGTCAAAGAGGAGCTCAAGATGCTCCTCTGCCAGATGATAGGCAAAGTGAGAGCCCTCCTCTCCTTTTTATGTGCCTATATCTTCCACTGCAATTGGGCCCTCCCCTGCATCTGTCAATTTCCATCTTGGAGGGATTTCCTCCTCCATGATGCAACCTTTGTCCCCCCAGTAAGGCTCAGTTGGGGGAGCAAGAAGGCTGGTGGCCACTGGGAGGCATGCTTCAGAGGGTGGCACTGTCGTGTTAGCCAATCTCGGGTCTGGTTGCGAAACTAGAGGTGGCCCTGTGTTCAAAAAATTTGGGCTTG
>SNQJ01S0098776.1:3862-26605 GCA_010110895.2 Picea sitchensis | reverse complement strand
ACACATAATCATAATTTAAACGAAAGTAAACAATTGATAAAAAATAACGTTTTTGTTTAAATTGAGATTTCTATGCTCGTTTCTAAATTTTGACATATACTCTTGTAATGAATGTCTCATACTATAGTGAATGTCTTAAGTTTCTCTCAAAGAAAGCCAATGTATGGAACTATTTGAAAAGGTTGATTCTGTAGCTCATTATAATTATTAAGTTTCTAATGGGGGCCCTTTAAATTTTGTAAAAATTTAGGGGGAGTTGTTGGGGCCCAACATGTTGCTATATTCCTTGTCATTCTTCTTTTGTCATTATATTATCGCCATTAATATCATTGAGTCTATTGCAATAAGCTATTGTAATGAACTATGAGGAATTAACTGTGCTTGCCAAAAAATTTAAGAGTTCATAGTGGGTATTTGATTGTCGATTCTATTGTATAATTCATGAAGTGGAAGATATACTCTATGTATGTTGGGTTGTGATATGATAATAACATGATGGATTATTCAGGCACCAAAATTTGTCAATATGTGTATGGATATTTGATCTCTGTGATGCACAATATTTCCTACTCTATGATTGGTAGTTACGATACCGTTTACAATCACATGTGATGTATGCACTTATATTTATGCCGCACAACATGGATTATCGAATGCACAAGCAAACTTAGACTTTTAATGATATAATATTTTTGCATTCAAGTATGAAATTGTCTTGTATTGTCTTAGGTTTTGTAATGCATCCTTGCTGACTGACTTTATCACATACAATCCTCGTTTGTGCTTTGAGTGAGACCTCATTCCCTTGCGGAAGGTTGAATATGCCAACACTACCAGACTACAACGATATCTTTCTTGGTAACCTCTGAGAACCAATCCTTTCCAATTGTGCACCAAAAAATGGTTTTGTTGTCGAGACCTGAAGCTTTCCAGTGAGTTTTAGAGGATTCTCCATCATATATTTAAGTCTGACATTGAGAATTGGTGGAAAATAAGGTGCGATGAATTTATTCTGCAAGAATTTGAGCTACGACACAAATGTGTGACAGTTGTGAAAAGCGTTATATTTTACTCGGAACTAGAAAGCGACCAGTACGATATATTCTGGATTTGATTCTTAAAAGAGGTATTTTAGTGGCTAGACCAGTTACAAGAAGAAAAAGAATTCAAAGTTCGAGTCAAGAGAACCTATGATTGGACTGATGGGAATTTAGCAGCCCTTCACCAGATAGATCATCCAATTTCTCTATGGATTTCTGGGTACAGACCACCTTGGAAGGATATATCATTGAATTTGTCATTGAGAGCAACTAGTATTTTTCAAAAGTAGAAGCCATATTCAAAGAAGATCCCGAGGAAGACTATTGTGGGAAATCCCCCTTTGGATTAAATTTTTTCTTGTGGAAGAGGGGATGTTACCTGTTACAATGTGTTATCACACTAAGTTTCCTTGGGTATTTAACCTTTAGTTTCATCTTTTCCTAAGCCTTTAGATTTGAATTTTTGATTTATACTTTTAAAAGTTTGTTTTTTTAGGGCCCCTTGATAAATAAAGTGTTGAGTCATGACTTATGTTTTGATCCTCATACAAATTTTGGACTTAGGACCATTTTTTTCATGACTTATCTTTGATTCCCTTCATGACTTGTCACTAGGATCAACTCACCCCATGAACATATTGATTTGACATGCCATTTTCCTCACTCATGCCCTCATAGCCCTACCTTGTTGTCCTTTTGCTTACTGTCCAGTCATTTTTTGACATGAAGCGTTGCCAACTCATCAGGAGTTTCCGTAGGGCACTTCCTGCCCATCATTTTCTACCATGATTTATGATTACAACGTTGATGTCATCTCTTCCTTGTTTTCAGCACCAGGGGTGGTTAAAATATGCTTTCAAGATATCATATTTATGATCTTTGATAACGGTTTTTGAATTTTGAAAAAAACTCAAATTGTTGCGCTGCCCAAATTACCACTTTCGACCAGTTGGCAGCAGCGCTACCAGATCTGATGCTGAGGTGGATTCAAAGGCCAAGTTTCTCTAAATTTCTTCTTGAGATCTTGTTGAGGCCTCGAACTGACTTTATTCCATATGTATTCTGTGTTTTCTTCCTCTGCACATCAATTTCATGGAGAATTAGCGCTCATAATTTTGGTTATCGGGCCTTCATAGTTGGAGGAGATCTTTCCTAACACCATCCTATCAGTTTATTCCCTCCTTTCAAACCTGTAGATCTCATTATCTACCTATCGAGTTTGATATATCTGCCTATCATTACCATTGAGCTCACAGTATCCAAACATATCCTATCCTCTACATGCGCGGTGTACTACCTAGAGACGCTACTCAGGCTACATTGTTTCTCCCCTGCCTCCTATGACAATTGAGTTGGGTAATTTTAACCCAGTTTCCAAGACTATTACAGGGTATCCTTTCATCATATTTTTCTTAGTGTTTCATATCTGCACATATTCAGGGAGGAATTTTTATATCCAGTTCTAGCTATCTAGAAACCGGTCTGGTTTAAGGGAAATTATTGTAAAGGGGCAGCCTTGTCCATTTGAGCTTTAACTCTTTAATCCTCCTGGTTATCACCACTCCATAGCCCTAAAATATCTTATCCTAAACTATGGAGACTCCTCAAATGAATAAGTCACACAAGGGAGGTAAGGTGGTTAGAATTGAGCTTGTAGACATGCATCTATTCGAGGCAGAGCCTATAGCCAGAGAAGTTTTTCAAAGGGTGGGATGCCTCTCTTTCTGCCAAAATATGCAAAGAGGTCATCCTGAGGTGACAAGGCAGTTTGACTTACATTTTGATGGCCTGAAGGTAGTAGGGGACCTAGAATTTGAGGTGTCTGAGACCTCTATTTCATATGCTACAGGAATCCCTATCACAGGTGAGAGATGGTTTAAATCCATGGCCTTAGATGCAGCCTATGCCAAAGATTTCCTTATTCCTGAACATCAAGATGATAATATGACTAAAGGTGTGCCAACGAATCATCTGATTGAGAAGTTTGATAGGATATTGAAGATCATTCAAAGGTACTTTACATGTGAAGGGAGGTTCAATACACTATACCAGTACCATATAAATCGTCTGCTGCATTTTACTGGCAAAATTGAAATGAACATTCCCTACTATTTGCTAAGGAGCATGGGCAAGATGTCATACAGGGTTCAATCCAAGTCTAAGGCTGTGAATACTAGCATATTTCACTCTGTATTGATTAGAATGATGGTTTCTGAAGAGCTGGGTAAGAAGGATATCTCATGGGAACATTTTGTTATTGCTTCTAACTTTAAGTTTGATATAGCAGCTACTCCTCAGTTGCAGATAGAAATCCCTTTACCATCCACGAGTGCTGCTAAAGCAAGTACTAGCAAGAAGAGAAAGAGTAGATTTCTTGTTCAAGATAAAGAGGCCATCAAGGAGGTTGCAAGAACTGAGGAGTAGGCTTTCCATTCTCCACAGAGATATCTTTCACCCCCTCCTCCACCAGAGTTATAAGAAGCCCCTTCTTCTACTAAAACTATAGAAAAGAAAGGGAAGAAGCTACACTTCTCCTCATCTCCTTCCACAACCAACATCAAGGTTAGAAATCCTTTCACAAGAGAATCAACTCCTAAAGATGCTGGTGAAGAAAAATCCCTACCAAAAGTCTCTATCCTACAGAAGAAGAAATATAAGGGCCAAGGCATTGGAAAGCCCGTGGAGAAGAAAGAAGAAATCCCTGTACAGAAGAAGCAAGAAGAAATACATGTACATAAGAAGAAAGATAAAGGCAAAGGAATCAAGAAGCTTGATGAGATAGACAAAGTAATACCTATGCAGTAGGAAGAGGAAACAATGAAAAATCCTGTTGAGACTGTTCACATCACTACTCCACCTGGAAGCCAGACATTCAAAAGACTAATTAGGTAACTCAAGGATGCTAGGAAGGAGGTGGCTCATTTGAAAGCAGATGCCATGTCTGACAGAGTTAAGATGAAAGAACTCATGGATGGCTAGAACCACACTCTTGACCTAGCAAGGTTTGTATCAAGAAAGGCCCAGACTCTCCATAGGTAGCTCAAAAACCTTTATAGGCAGAACAAAGACTTTCAGTCTCAGAACGGAAGGCTCAAAGCAGAGTTGCAATATTTCCAAGATGAAATGGCTCAAAGGAAATTGTAGGTATTGGTTGAAGCTGCTATTGAAAAGGAGAAACCAACAGCCAAGGAGAGCATAGCTCCATTGAAAAAGCCTGTTGTGCCAACGAGAGGTCCTCCTTCTCCAAGAAGGAGTGTTAGGTTAATGAAGTAACTGGTGAAAGGTGAGCTCCATTTTTGAAGATGGTCCCTTTTTGAAAAAATAAAATATTGATGAAACACTACATCTACCACCTATGCATGCTTCTAGTACTTACTGTTCAGAGTTTTGGGTTTTCACAAAGAATTAATCCCTTCAAGAGTAGTTGTGCAGAAATTTCGTAGCGCTATGGTGCTACAGAATAGTCTGTTTTTTATGTTCCACCAGTCTTCTACCTACAACACTGCCAAATCACCTAAGACCAATGGCCCTGCTAATACCCGAGGTTACTACCCATTTTGCACTTGTTCAAGTGAAGGTGCTACCGAAAGTTTGACAGGATATACAGGAGGGTGCTATCGAAATTCTAGCAGAAAACGAATTCTACACAGAGACACACCAGGATGGCGCTACCAAAATTTTGGCAGAGAATGAATTTTGCAAAGAAGACACGAAGGCTTGGTGCTACCTTTTCTACTTGCCTATTTTTGAGGTTGCGCTACATTTTCTCATGAAATTTGGTAAAGGCGCTACAAATTGCACTACTCAGAGCGCTACCAAATGATGCTACCAACAGATACCAGGAATAAAGGAGAGTCGATCTAGCATATTTATGAATAACTGATGATGGGAAGAATTGCAGAGACAACAACTGTTAGCGTGATAACATCCACATGCCCCTGAAGGAAACTTGGCAAGCAAGGAGTTGTGCACCAAAGGGGGATCAAGTTAGTTCAAATATTCATTGGATAAGTGACCAACATTTTCCCATTTTATATCTTAAGTTGTTAGATGAAATAACTTCTTAGAGATTTTCATGGTAAGAAGGCTAGCTCGTACCTCCAGCTATTGCCTCCTTTTTTGTTATAAATAGATAGATGAAATGCTTTAGTAGGTTCGAATGGTTGAGATAGGCTCCCCTATGCTGTAACATTTTGATGAAGTTACTGTGAACTGGTTATGTACTTGATCTAAGACATCTTGGTTAATAGAAATCAACTTCTTATTCCGGCTTATTTGCTTCTGATGCTAAAGTGTTCATGCTTTGAATGATTCACATGAATTTTTGAGGTGATATTATGATGTATGTTTGATTATAATATTATTATGATGTTTCTTTAGTGTCCTTAAACTTTGAACTCAAGAAGATATTGTGTTAAGAGTTTTTCTTCCTTAGGTTGTCTGCAGACCTAATGTTTACAATAATCTCTACATTCCTCTCACTGAAGTCTTCCCTCTGTTCACATTTAATCCCACTTACTGATTGAAATTAGCCAAGACCTTGATAGCTCATGCATGTTAGCCATGATTTCTGAGTTGGAACATTATCATCTTGAGTCTTATCCATTTGACACCTCAAAAAACTCTTTTACATTTACATATAACCTGATTGGTATTGGGCTTGCCTTCCATGCAATCTGAAGGTGATTCCTAGTGATAACACAATGGATATGGAAGCATAAACCTTTGCACCCAAGGAAGGTGGTTCAAGGTAGGGTCATGAATCGATAAATAAGGATTCTCGGGCGATGGGGGGACAATGAAAGAAAACTGCAAAAAAATAATGAGCTCTGAGGAGGGATGAAACTATCGAAAAGAGGCGGCAGAATCAGATGATAAAGGTTATGAATAGATGTTACCCATCGCAGAGGGAGATGGAATATGATGGTAGTTGGTAGAAGGAATTAGAAATGTTGTGAGAGCTATGGAGACATGGAATGATGGCCAGTCGATGGTTGAAGGAAATATTTGGTGAGAGTAGTAAAGGTTCTGCAGGAATAAGACAAGAGACGAGAACCTTAGGGGAACTGAATGAAGTAGGGAGAATAGGTGTCGCATTTGGAGCAGGTGGCTCATCTAAGATCTCAAAAGGAGTTATGAGAGACTTAGAGCTCACACAAATATCTATGAAGTAGAAGGAATCTTTCAAGATCACGCGACCTTCCAGATTAAAGAACTTTGTTTTGTCAATAAAGGACCCAAACCTGAGTTGCTTACTCCCCGAACGTTATCTGCAAATTTGGTAATCTCTCCAATTAATATTTATGTAAGTTCTATTGCGTCTAACCCTTATAGTCCAATAAGTCTAAGCAGTAGTAGTAATAGTAGTGTGGTGATTACTTTGGTTATTTCACAATGAGGACCTTCAGTATTTTTTTTGATAGGATCCCCAAGTTCTCCAATGGAAACTCAACATGAAGGATCCCTCACCCGATACCCAAATTTTTTGGGTAAAGGGGATGAGTATGTTGAACATTATTGCTTCCTTTGTGAGGCCATATGGATGTCTCATGGAACTTTGGATGCTAACAAATTAGTTGAGTTTCAGACCACCTTGAGAGGTCATGCTTTAAAATGGTATATGAAATCCATTGAACTAGGAAACCCTCAAGAACATGATTTCACTCTTTCTCAAGTCAAACAATGATTCATAGAATAATTCTTCTTACCCCAGTCAGAACAAAAATCTCTATTTGATTTGCGGGAGATCAAATAGAGAGATAATGATTCTACCCCGGAGTATAATAAAAGATTTAAGGATGCAATAGGGAAATTGGAAAACCCCATCCATGAAGACCACCAATGTGAATGGTTTATATAGGGATTGTTATCATTTATCTGGATATTATTAACCCAACAAAAGATAACTACATTAGGGGAAGCATTAAAACATACAATGAAAATTGAAGCAATGGTTGGCTACCTAGAAAGCTTGAGTGTTATTAGACCGAATGAAGATAATTATATTGCGCAGCTGCAAGGCTAGATTTCTCCATTAACCAACAATATTAAAGAGTTGAGACTCCCTAGAGAAGGTCAACCATAGGTATGGTGTACTAGATGCTACATCGAGGTTCATACAACAACAAAATGTCCTAGATTGAGGGGTGCAAGACCGTCTCAACACCTGATGGTGCCTCCACCGGTAGGACCATTGGGAGGGGTCATGTAAGTTGTTTCTATAGAAGCATTTCATGGCCCTTTGTAGTACCACACTTTCCCAAATCATCATGGAGACCAGAGTGGGGAATATTGTGAAATATGTCGAAGCCATGGTCACTCCTCTCAACATTGTCCAATCCTACAAAATTATTCACCTATTCTGAATACAATATACTGTGAATTCTATGGGTCACCCACTCACACCACCAAGTAGTTTCTCACCCTCGATGCTCTTGCGGATAGGTTGGATATATATGAATTATTGTCGATGAAGTTCCTCCATGATTTGGAGGAGGATGCATAGGTGGAGGATATTTCAAAGGTGGAAAAACTAGCAGAAGAGGGCTAGTTCGTTGTTACAATTGCGATGAACATGGGCATATTGCARGAGAMTATCCTCTTCCAAGAATACCTTGGTGTTCCCATTGTAGAAACAACACCCATGCCACCGAGGATTTCCCTGAGTTTATAATGAAGTGGGAAGATCGTGCAAGGAATTGAGGCACCAATCTGATTAATTTTGAGCCCCAACCTATCACTAAAGAAAAGACACCCAATATTAATATTATTACTCGAGGAGGGACAAGGATTGGTGATAAGCTTGCCAATCCCAATCAAAGTAATATTCAGAAAGTGGTACGAGTGGATGTTAAGTATGATCCCCTAAGGAAAAAAAGATTTATTCCAGAACATTGTAGAAATGATTCGACAGATGTCTAAACCTACTATATTGGTAGTTGTAGAGCCAAGTGTTGAATTCCAACTAGGAGGCACGAAAATCCTGTTAGTTTTGAGTAACCTACCAGTGACATCACAAAATATTATTTAAATATGGTTCCAACTTAGTTTTGATATTTTAGATGAAGAATAAATCACTAAAAAGTTGCAAAACGTGCTTAAGGGGACTTTGGAGGCTGAAGAGAACCCATAGGATCCGATTGTTGCTAATATTCTGAAGAGACATATAGGTAGAATAAAAAGGAGGAAGCAAAGATATAGAAGAGAATTTATGCTAAATTCCCATATCAACAACTATGATATTACTGATGTGTTGGACCTTGGGTATGGAAGTGAGTGAAGATTAAGGCAGAAAAGATGGAATGTGAACTGCGCGGAAGACACAATGACTGATACTAGATCGAAGTGAGCATAAGAGCAGAAAATATGGTGCGAAGTAAGAGAAAGAAAGTCATTGGATGAGTAGATTGAAGATGGATCATGGACAACTCAACAAGAAGAAAAAGCCACCGTTGGATACTTTGGAGCACCGCGCGAGAAGGAAGGAAAGATAGGCTAGCGAAGCCTTGAAAACACGGGTCAAGTTGACCTAGGGTTTTAGACACCTAGGGTTTTGGTATTTAGGGTTTTGACACTTAGGTTTCAACCTAAGGATGTCCAAGAGCTATTGTAATGTATAAATAAAGGTCTAAAGGACCTGGGATGGGTTGGTGTTAAGTTGGTTGAGAGTTCATTTTTATTTTTGGATTGAGTGAGTATTGTTGTATGAGAGAGAAGTGCTAGTGTGAGGGCCTTCTATATTGTAATATCTTCAGCTGGGTCTATAGGAAAGAAGGAGAGGGGAAGAGAGAGAGATCTGCAAGCTAAGAGCACATAGAAGAACTGTATGCTTTCATCTTAACATATTATAAAGCACAATTTTGTTGACATAGCCCTAGGGAGAGGGTGAACCACGTGCATCTTTTTGTTGTGTGTGATTGATGTTGTGTTCTCTTGTTTATGGATATATTGTTATTGCATTATTGTGTTAGATATGACAGTTAGTTGTGCGAAGTAGATCTAAGCTAGAAATTGATATCTAGATGTTGTGTTGCTCTTGTATTGGATCCACTTTGTATTCCCTTGGTTGTAGACATATGTTTCCTGCACCCCCCATAGGTACTTCGGGTGAGACTGCATCTGCCTCACAGGTGTTGCCGAAAGGGCCAGTAGTTAGGTCTTTTTAGTGCGTTGTTAGAGCTAAACCCTGGGTCTGCCCCTATGCCAAAAAATGGTTATGTTTCCAAGACTTGAATCTTCTTGAGGGAATGTCAAGGTGTTTTCCATCGAAGACAGAGATTCAAAAGTGGATAGAGGATCAAGAAAAGGACTTCACTGAAGCCCAGAAAAAGAAACCTAATCTTAGTACAAAGGATTGGTTGGGAATATATATCTTTACTAATATACATGGGATTTTCTTTGCAGGAATCCATCAGGAGCTATATGAGTGGCTAGCTATGTTAGAAGACACCCAATTTGAGATCATATCTAGACCACTCGTGGTTTGGACATCGATGTTGATCAAGAAGGTCAAGAGAGTTGATAACTCTGTGTCAAGAGAAGTAGATCACTGGTTCGATAGTACCATTGGAGGGTATATCACTGAGTTTTTTGTTGACAAAGTAGAGTCATATAGCCAAGCCGAGAGGTATTTCTTTAAGGGACCTAGGGGAAATTTTTACAATTTCTAACGTTGAGGATCAAGATGCTATTGCATGAGAAGAACATATTGAAGATACATTAGTTGGTTGGATTGGAAAAGGCTAATGTTCAAGAACTCAGACACCAACAATGACACAGAGGCCGTACATACGTGCACTGGGTGAGTGTTCAGAGATGTCCCTCTTGTGAACCTGTTTAAGCATAACTACGGGGGTGAGGGTTTCTACAATGGAGAAGAGGCATATCTAACAGAAGAAGGGAATTCAGGATCTGCTAGGGCATAGGAAGGGAAAGTTGAATAACCTCATCGGGAAGAGCTAGAAACTTTAGTAACCACGTCGACTATTGAATTAAGTACTATTATTCCTCTTGTTGTTTCAGAAACATTAAGCAATCAGAGTAATCAGAGTCACTAGAGAGATCTTAGCACTGTCACTAGTAGTCCACCACATATTTAGTGAGAAAACCTAGGAAGATCTATGGTAGATGAGATGAGGCTACCCATCTTCAGAGGAGATGGATCTGAAGATCCTGATCAACACTAGTTTTTATGTGAAGTTGTATGGAGTATAAAGAATATCACCGATGAAGTTGTTAAATGATCTCAGCTCAGTACTACCCTAAGAGATCGTGCACTGAGTTGGTACATGAAATTTTTCCAAGGAACTACACTGAAACCTCTGAATGTCATTAAGACTGCACTAATTGTTGAATTCAATAAATCTGAGTTATATTCGCAGTGCATTACAGAGCTAAAAGAAATCAAGCAGAGAATAGTTGAACCTATGTGGGAGTTTGATCAGAGATTTAAGACCTTGATAGGCCATTTGATTTTCCAAATCCCAGATGATCAGAACAAGGAATGGTTCATTGTTGCCCTCTTACCACACATCAGAGTTCCTCTGATGCAACATAAGATTGCTTCATAGGTTGAGGTGCTGGAGATCGCCATGAAGTTAGAATCAACCTCTATGGGAGAATCCAGCTCAGGTATGAGTGAAATCTTGAGTCAGCTGACTAGATTATCTCTACAGGTCAAAGATATGAATGAAGACAAGGGAAAAGATAAAAGAGAAGAAATATGGTGTATCAGATGCAAATCAGAAGGCCATGACAAAGAACATTGCCCCTTATTTCATGAATACTTGGCCTCTGGAGCTCCGATCCCTTTGAAGCAAGTTAGCCTACCCTGGTGCGAGGTATGTAGAAATCGACATCGCCCTGGTGAATGTTACTATCTGCAAAAATATGTCCAGACACCCACAAATTTGTATTTCACATTTTGTAAGTCAGTGGGACACGATGACAGGGATTGTAGGGATTACGACCTCATGCAATAAAGGTCGAGGGATATATACAAAATTCAAGGAGAAGTACAACAAGAAGTAAACACTACGCAATATAATTCTCCAGGAAGAGGAAAATTCAACTCTCACGGTGGATTCAAAGGAAGAGGAGGAGGAGGAGGTATGGGTCGAGGTCAAGGACAGATCATCTATTAGAACTGTGCACAACCAAGAAACTTAGAAAGGGATTGTCATAATCCTTGTACCACTTGCAACTACTGCAGCTCATTCAAACATGTTATCGAAGATTGTCCTGTGCTGCTAGCCAAACTTCAGGAGAGACGAGGACCTCAACAGAACCCTCAAGTGCAACTGATATAAGTTGAACCTCGCAGAGAGGACCCTAGATTCGATGTATCACTAGAGGAGGCACTTTTACAGGAGAATACAATGTGACCCAAGGAAAGACTACAGAAGAATCAGGAGTCAGGAAAGCTACAGAGAAGACATAAAATTTTGACGCAAAGAAAGAAAATCAAATATTTGAGGAGGCAAGAAAAGAATTCGGGAGAGACCAAGGTTCTTCATCGAAGACATGAATAAAAGTAAGAGAATGTGTAATGCCTCTGGTATTTGACTAGTCTGCTTTGCCAGGAGAAGGAAAAGAGGTAAGCAAGCTCATACAATTCTTATATACTTGTATTAAGTTGATTCAGGATGAAAGTGTTATACAAGAACTGAAAAATTTAATCACACAGTACGAGTTAGGAAAGATAGATCCCTTTCTGAATATAGTAGTACACCAAGTCTCTAAAAATATAAGGACAAATAAGGAACTACACCTGAATGCTCAAATTGGAGAGTATGATATAGACTATGTAGTCCTCGACTTAGGGTCGGAGGTCAATGTCATGACGAAGAAAACCTGGGCATTGATGGGAAAACCTAAGTTGATCTACTCCCCTATCAGGCTTAGGATGTTTAATCAGCAAACTGTAAGCCCCTTTGAAATATTGGAACAACTCCCAGTGGACATCGATGGAGTAAGGACGTTTACAGACTTCGAGGTGATTGAGATAGTTGATGATAGTTGTCCTTACCCTGCACTGTTAGGAATTGATTGGGATTTCAATAATTCCATTGTGGTTGATTTAAAGAAAAGAATAATGACATTTGAAGGATATGGCCTTAGGTTCATTGTACCTTTGGATCCCGACGAAGGTCAGAGATACACATAACCCATCAGGGAAGAAGACCATGCATATGAACTAGAAAACATATACAAATTAACAACTAGACATCAAGATTACATTAATACTACGGCGGATGGGAACCTAAGTTGGTGAAGTGAAAGTGCATGTTCATCAGATTCAGAAGAAGCATTGGAGAACTGACAGAACAAAATGTATGAAGTATATACAAGGCGATGTGCTAGATTAACCAGAGAAGTTCTTTGGAACGACACAACAGTAAGTAACTTGCCCACCTTTGATGGTCTAAATCATTTAAAATATTTCTTGTTGGAATTTTAAGAAATTCTACCAATACAACAAAGATTGTTGGCAATGGATGAGGCCCTAAAAGAAAACCCATCAAGATGGTGGGGGACACACAAAAACAACATTACAGAATGGGTAGAATGCCACACTTTGATGACAACACGGTTTTCAGAGCAAGTAGAAGGCTGCGAAGTTAGGTACAGAGGTCGAAGTTGTCCAAAGGACCATGTGCGGCATTGCGAGGAAGCATGGAGAAGCATTCCTTAAGATAAGTGGGTGCACAAATTCATCAACACACTGGACACAACCCCTATCAATTGGTGCCTACAAGAAGAACTGCACCTCGTCACTACAGATTGGGAAGGTATGAATCAAAACTTTGTAACTAATTTTTTATTTGAAAGCCAATATCCTATAGTAGATCAATCATTACAGATTTTAATACATAAATTATTTGAGGAGGCACCTAGCATCCCTTTGTAACAAGAAGAGGACGAATGGACTGCACCTCTCTAGAAATTGCAAGGTTGTTACAATATCAATGCTGACGAAGACGATGATCCTCGGAAGGTGAAAATCAATGAAACAGAAGGACATAGAGACATAGAAGGATGAGGAGTTGAACTACCTTTCATTGGACAGTCGATCAAGATCAATAAATTTAACATTGGAACAGAGCAAACACCGAAGCTTGCAAATGTTGGAGATTATTGGGATGTTGCCACTATTGAAAAGATCACAGAGTTACTGCATGAATATCAGGACTTGTTTCCAACCAAGTTCACTAATATGAATGGAATTAAAGGTCCCATGGGAGAGATGAGGATCCCTTTGAAACCAGATGCAATGCCAATTGAACATAGAACCTACTGATTGAACACTAAATATAAGGAGAAAGTGAATATTGAAATTGACAGAATGTTGGAAGCAGGAATCATAGAACCTGTTGAAGAGTCAGAATGGATTAGCCCTATGGTGGTGCAGGATAAAAAGACTGGAGAAATTAGGATCTGTGTAGATCTCAGGAAGTTGAATGATTCCTATTTGCATGACCCATTCTCTACACCATTTATTGACGAAGTGTTAGATAATGTAGGAGGACAAGAGGTATATTCTTTTACAGATGGATTTTCAGGATACCATCAGATTTGGATTGCCAAGGAAGATCACCATAAGACCACATTTGAAATAGAATGGGGATCCTACCAGTACACAATGATGTCGTTTGGATTGAAGAATGCCCCAACCATCTTTTCTAGGGTGGTGGTTGAGGCATTCAAGGAGTTTTTACATAAATTCCTGAAAGCATATTTTGATGATTGGACTGTTTTTAGCTTATTACAAAATCATATTGAATGTTTAAGACTAATGTTGGATAAGTGCATACAGTGTCAGATCACCTTGAACCTGAAGAAGTGCATCTTCTTTTCACCCTTTGGAGTGTTGTTAGGTCATATTGTGTGTAAACAGGGACTGCTAGTAGACCCATCTAAGATTGCTATTATAGTTGATCTGCCCCATCCTACTTCAGTAAAATAGTTGCACACTACATTGGGACACACTGGATATTATAGGAAGTTCATTAAAGGCTATGCACAGATCACATCACCCATGGAGAATATTTTGAAGAAAGACTGTTAGTTTAATTGGATAGAAGAATGCCAGCAGAGCTTCAACACACTGAAACAGAAAATGGTTATTGCACCTATCCTGGTTTCCCATATTGGAGTGAGGAATTTCACGTGCATGTCAATGCATATTATATTGCATTAGGAGCTATGTTAGCACAACTGGGAACTAGAGACATTGACCACCCATTAGCCTTTTCTAGCAGGAAGCTATCAAAAACTGAAATTAATTACACCACCACTGAGAGAGAAGGGTTACCCATGGTGTATGTGCTGCAGAAGTTTCACCACTACTTATTGGGAGGACACTTTAAAATGTTTACTGATCACTTCATGTTGAAATACCTAGTCAACAAGCCATTGTTGGGGGGGGGAATATGTATATGGCTTATGCTATGTCAGGAATATGATTTTGAGATTGTGGCTAGGCCAGGAAGAATGAACAAAGGTCCTGACGACTTTTCAAGTTTAGAACATGGAGAAGAGCCTACTAGTTTGGAGGATACACTGTCGGATGCACAGTTGCTGGCCATTAGAAATATTGATGATCGCTTCATGGAGATAGTCCAGTTCCTGACAACAGAAATGGCACCGAGTGAATATATAATCACCCAGAAGAAGCAGTTGGTAGTGCGCGCTGCAGAATTTTCACTTATAGCTGGACAACTATACATGATGGGGCCTGATGAGATATTGAGGAAGTGTGTTATGGAGACAGAGCGACCATTGATCCTCATAGAAGCTCATGAAGGCATCGAAGGAGGACACTACATAGGGAAAGCAACAACACAAAAGGTTCTTAGAGCTGGCCTTTGGTGGCCTACCTTACATAGAGATGTTAAGCACTATTACAGAGCCTGTGATGTATGCCAAAGAGTTGGGAAATCGTCCAGAAGAGATGAAATGAGTTTAGCACCGCAATTGAACCTACAAGAATTTGAGAAATGGGCCATTGATTTCATGGGACGTATAAACCCACCAGGGAAGCGCAAAGGAGCTAGATACATAATCACTGCGACATAGTACTTGACCAGATTTGTCGAAGCAAGATAAGTTAAGGACTGTAGTGCAACTACAACTGGACACTTCATATCTGATGACATCATAACCAGGTTTGGATGCCTGAAGATCCTTATGAGCGATCAAGGCACACATTTCATCAATAATACCATTGAAGCATTGACCGAGGAATTTGCAGTCCATCACCAGAAGAGCACACCCTACCACCCCCAAGCGAATGGGATAGTTGAAGCATTCAATAAGATCTTGGAGACAACGCTGACAAATATTTGCAGTGTGAACAAGGATGACTGGGATTTAAGAGTACCAATAGTACTATGGGACTATAGAACGACTTGGAAGAATCTTACAATGAAAACCCCCTTTAAGTTGGTTTATGGTCTCGAAGCAGTTGTCCCGATGGAATATTTGGTCCCAATCTTAAGAATCGCAGCCTTTACAGATATGGATGACACTGGCATTGTTCAAGAGAGGCTCACGCAGTTGGTCAAACTAGAAGGAGATTGATTTATTGCAGGATTCCATTAACAAGTACAGAAGGAAAGAGAAAGGCCTACCATGACAGACACATCAAGAAGAAGGCATTTAAGCAAGGTGATTTGGTTCTGGTATATGACAGTAAGTTCATGAAGCATCCAGGAATGTTCAGAACGCATTGGCTTGGGCCATATGAGGTTGCCTATGTTACAGAAGGAGGAGCTATGCAGTTGAAGACTTTGAATGGAGAATAGAAGGAAGGTTTGCTGAATGAGAGTCGGTTGGAATTGTATTATGAAAACCCGTTGCCTTACAACTCTCACTAAAAGCATAAGGAAAAGGATCTAGGTACGAGGTGCAGTTGAAACTGGGTACCAAACACAAAAAGTACAGTCTGCAGAAGGAAGGGAGGGATAGAGCAGAAAGCACAGGCTGCTCTGTGTAGCCTGAAGTTGAAGCAAATCAGAAGGATTAGATCTGAAGTGCCTTGGGATGAGTCACAGGTGAGTGTTGGGGGCCTGTTGGCCCTTGTGTATGGAATTAAGTGAATATTAAGGAAGAAAATACTGAATGTGAACTATGTGGAAGACACAGTGACTGATATTGGGTCAAAGTGAGTAGAAGAGCAGAAAAGAAGGTGCGAAGTAAGAGAAAGAAATTCATTGGATGAGGATATCTAGGATGGAAAGATCAACAAGGAAGATGGATTGTGGACAACTCAGCAAGCAGAAAAATCCATCGTTGGATGCTTTGGAGCACTGCGCGAGAAGGAAGGAAAGACAGGCTGGTAGAGCCTTGAAAATGTGGGTCAAGTTGACCTAGGGTTTTAGACACCTAGGGTTTTTGTATCTAGGGTATTGACACTTAGGTTTCAACCTAAGGATGTCCGAGAGCTATTGTAATGTATAAATAAATATCTAAAGGACCTGGGATGGGTTGGAATTAAGTTGGTTGAGATTTAATTGTTATTTTGGGATTGAGTGAGTACTACTGTGTGAGAGAGAAGTGCTGGTGTGAGGGCCTTCTGTATTGTAAGATCTTCAGCTGGGTGCGCAGGGAGGAAGGAGAGGGGAAGAAAGAGAGATCTGCAAGCTAAGAGAGCAGAGAAGAACTATATGTTTTCGTCTTAACATATTATAGAGCACAGTTCTGTGGACGTAGCCCAAGGGAGAGGGTGAACCACGTACATATTTGTGTTGTGTGTGATTGATGTTGTGTTCTCTTGTTTATGGATATAGTGTTATTGCATTATTGTGTTAGATATGACAATTAGTTGTGTGGAGTAGATATAATTTGGMAATTGATATCTAGATGCTATGTTGTTCTTGTATTGGATCCACTTTGTATTCCCTTGGTTGTAGACATATGTTTCCCGCAACCTCCCATAGCTACTTCGGGTGAGACTGCATCTGCCTCGCAAGTGTTGCCAAAAGGGCTAGTAGTTAGGGCATGTTGGTGCACTATTAGAGTTGAACCATGGGTCTGCTCCTGTGCCAACACGATGTTATGCTAGATTTGGGATCTGACATCAACATACTACCAAAAACAACTTGGGATTCCATGGGTAATCCCAAGCTTGTTTATTCACCCATTCAATTGTGCATGGCCAATCAATATCGTATCTATATTTTTGGGATGCTACAAAATGTATAAGTGGACTTATATGGCATTAAAACACTAGTAGACTTCTAGGTCATAGAAATAATTGGAGAGAAGAATCCATATCTAGCTCTATTGGGTATCAACCGGGCATATGAAAATTAGGTTGTTATAGATCTCAAGAAGGAAATCATGACCTTTGAAGCGGATGGTATGAAAGTAACCCAATCTTTGGACCCTTACCAAGGTCTTTGATATATGGACCTGGTTTGTTATCACTCCAGGTGTCCTTATAGGTTGTATCTTGAAGAAGCCTAGTAACTTACTAATTTCTTAATGATTTACTCAAATGGATCAAGATGGAGAACTCACTCAAACCTCACAGGCTCTAGACATGTATGAACACATTCAGATAGACAAGGCTTTCAACCACAAATGTTCAACAAGCTAATAAAAGATGAATTTATGGAGAATACCTAACATACTAGCAGAAACATATACACAAAGTACATATGAATGGCCATATATATTAAGTGAAGTACTTGCATATTCTAGTTTATGGATGTAATGATAAGTTGACAGTTATCATACATCATATAAACATGAAACAATGAACGATATATTAGAGTACAAGTACAGATAAGAAAGAATATGAAAGTCTGAACATAAATAGAAAAATAAGCTTATTTTCTGATATATATTCAAAAGTCTTATAAATACAAAGGTATATGGTCAAGTCTCCAAAGTCGAACCACAGTCCTTGAGACTGTTTCCTCTCTTCTTGAATTGTTGTAAACCTTGGCTTAAATAGACTTTACAATAAAAATTGTGATCCTATATGGAAGGATCGAGAAAACTAAAAATAGCATGATATAAAACTAATTACAAAATTATAGGAATAGATCTTATATAAAAGGGGTCAAACTCCTATCAATATGATGGTCTTCAGTATATCTCTACAGTCTTCAAGGAGATGACAAGGCAACTTGGAATCCTTTTGGACAGCTGGGCATATCTTCAACTAACAATAGAATCCCTTTGAGCCTTTTCTCCATAGTATTTGCCTCAAAATCTGGGGGGATAGGATGGTTTATATCCATTTAAATATTGATGTTGATTTGAAACCTTCTTCAAATGAACTGAAAACATAAAGATTTGATCTGAGAAAAATTATTAACATTCTTCTTGTGTCTACTCTTTTGGTAGCTTACAGGTATGAAACAAAGTGGAATTGCTGCCAAAAGCTCTGCTTTTGGCAACTAACAATGCCTTTTAGAATCTGTCTAGGATGTCGAAAGTGCAGGTCTTCAAAAATTGTAAAAATTAATTTTCATTCT
Source organism: Picea sitchensis (assembly GCA_010110895.2). Taxonomy (NCBI): domain Eukaryota; kingdom Viridiplantae; phylum Streptophyta; class Pinopsida; order Pinales; family Pinaceae; genus Picea; species Picea sitchensis. The sequence continues at coordinate 8,079 of SNQJ01S0098776.1, read as the reverse complement.
ATTCTTGCCTCTTATTTATAGCTTCACGCAATAAGAAAACTCCATCTTCCATGGCTTCTTGTTTGTATTGAGATACTATGCTCTGTCTTTATTTTCTTTGAGTCTTAAATAAAAGTCTTTAACATCTAATCCTTCTGGGATCTTCCCAAATTTTCATTATGTCCCTTTGTGTTGTATGGATTAGAGTAGACAACCATCAAGTTATTGCGCTTAATATGTTTGGCCAAATAATTGACTTACGCTTTCAGGAGTTAATTTGCAATCAATAGCCTTTAATATCCTTCATATGAAGTCGATAAAATTGACTAAACTTGTGATGGATGGGAAGGTAAAAGCAATAAAATCCTGTGTGTTCTTTGAAATGATCTTTCACTGAATACAGTTTTGATTCCTTTCTATTTTCAGGGCATATGGTTGCATTTAGTTGACCATGGAAAATCCTGAGAACAAATCCACTTATTCAAGAGTGATTTCATTTTAACTATATCTGGTAGCCAGACTTTAAAACCCAATATCTACCAATATGTTTCACAACCACCTGTATCCACCCGCTAGGGGCTGCGTAGAGATCCAGAAGGGACCTGGACGAAAAGAAAAACCTGAACTTTGTATCTAGTTGGACTATTTTGAACACTGCCCTGGACTTGTAACCTTGCTCTTAATATGTGGTTTTATATCATTTGGCACATTCATCTGTGCATAAATATTCCAACCACATCGATCTGAACTTTCCCTTTGACATCTATAATCTCAGCTTTGGGCACCTGGATCATCGATAGGGTATCTGGAAGAAAGGTTTTCAGTTGGTGTATAGAACCAAGAAGAAGTTCATCGTCTATATTTGATGCGTCGACTTGTTTGCTGACTCGAGGCTTAAATCATAGCTTAACTCGAGGATTGAGTTTGTATAATAATGTGACATGTGGACATGACTCGAGAGTTCGCATGTTGAGTGATTTGGTCGATAAGCTTAATTCATGGAATGGATTTTAAAACAAACCATCAGACCCAATAGGCTTAGACTTAGATATAAGGAGAGTTTTAGTATACTGATAGCTTAGGCTTTTGATTTGAGATTAGAGACTCTAGACTGAGGACAGTGACTAGATGCAATAGATTAGGGCTAACAAATTTATTCATATTGCAGGTCAAGAGGAGAAAGTCAAAGGATGTTGGGAAAAATCAATCACCGAGAGATTGATGAAGAACCTGGAGGTCAATACATTAACCAAAAACTGAGAAATAAGCGTAATAAGTAAAAGTGATGAAAACACTCTAAAAAACACCATTATATTTTTTATCGCTAACATCTGGCTCCAACTGGGATGGAGACCTCCCTGCGAGGTTTCCAAGAACCTAGTAGTTTCAGTCACCTTTACCATTGGGATATGGAGTCATCTAATCTTTACAATTGAACATAATTTATCTTCTCATATGAAGAGCTTATTCTCCTACTTACTACTACACTAACCAACTATATTGCCTCTTATTAATTAAACGCATGCTTCCAATGAAACCATGTAAGAAACCGATTTACTGACATCATGCTTGATCTTGACCCGAAAAATAAAGGAATGCATAGCCAACATAAATGTATTTTGAACAAATGATAGAACTAGCTTTCATCTGACAAGAATATTTTGATATTTATGTTGCTCATGGATTCCAGAAAATCAGCAATAGGGTCATGAAAGACACAAAGAAATACCTTTTCATGATATTGTTCCAACTGAAAGAAATGTTGTTTCTCTTTTCCTTCACTGATCTGAATGTTGAATGTGGACTTCTTAACCTATGTCGGAGAAACATGCATGATAAACTATTGATCTGGACCTTTCAGCTCATCATGTTCCTCCTCATATCTGCTGCAATCTCCCTTTGTCTGCAAAATTGAAAGCTGAGAGCTACCCTCAGTATCTGCTACAGATTCAATATTGTTACATGTTGATCCATAAATATACTTATCATCTTTTGAGTTTTCAAAAGAAATAATATGATCTTCATGACAACCATCTTTAATAGATGCATTTAATACAATGTCAAAAGCATCACTATGGTTATCATAATGTGGATCACTAATCCCTCGATCATAATGAGAGATATCTTCTGTTGCAGCAAAATCTTCATGAATGGTTGGATCTTTATTCAATAAATTAAATTCATGACAACATTCGGGATATAGAAGGTCACCTAAAAATATTCCTTTGCAAAACAAATGAAAGGCAACATGAAAATTTTCCAAAGAGCTGATACTGGCAATAGGAAGAGACCAGTACTAATCACGAGAAATTCCCTCTAATGAAAACCCAAAGAGCTTGATCTGAACATCCTCATGCACAACTTGCAACCGATGAATGCAATTGTGAAAATCCAACAAATGTTCAGCCAATATTTCCCAATCTTCTCCTTGAAATCTGGGAATGTTATTTTCCCATTCATCTCTACTAGGTACTGGATTAGGGAAACCAACAATCTTTGAAAAATCACAGAAGGCATACCTCTTAGCTAATATCTTGTTCATTTCATAACAATGGAGTCGTCAACAGATTTATGAACAATGGAGTTACCACTGAATTCGTCCTTCATGGAGTCGCCAGATAGATGATTACAACCAAAAAGTGTCCAGTCTTCGTTTATCATCAAATCTGGAGCTTATGTCGTCTCCCTTGGAAGCTATATTCAATCTCCTTTCCCTGGAAATGATGCCAAATTGTTATCACTCCAGGTGTCCTTCTAGGTTGTAGCTCAAAGAAGCCTGGTAACTTACTAATCTCTTAATGATTTACTCAAATGGATCAATATGGAGAACTCACTCAAACCTCACAGGCTCTAGACATGTATGAACACATTCAGATAGACAAGGATTTCAACCACAGATGTTCAGAAAGATAATAAAATATGAATGTATGGAGAATACCTAACATACTAGCAGAAACATATGCACAAAGTACATATGAATGGCCAGATATATTAAGTGAAGTACTTGCAGATTCTAGTTTATGGATGTAATGACAAGTTGACAGTTATCATACATCAGATAAACATGAAACAATGAATGATATATTCGATTACAAGTATAGATAAGAGAGAATATGAAAGTATGAACATAAATGGAAAAAGAAGCTTATTTTCTTATATATATTCAAAAGTCTTAGAAATACAAAAGTATATGGTCAAGTCTCCAAAGTCGAACCACAGTCCTCAGGACCGTTTCCTCTCTTCTTGAACTGTTGTAAACCTTGGCTTAAATAGACTTTACAATAAAAACTGTGATCCTATATGGAAGGATCGAGAAAACTAAAAATAGCATGATATAAAACTAATTACAAAATTATAGGAACATATCCTATATAAAAGGAGTCAAACTCCTATCAATCTGATGGTCTTCGGTATATATCTGCAGTCTTCAAGGAGATGACAAGGCAACTTGGAATCCTTTTAGACATCTGGGCATATCTTCAACTATAAATAGAATCCCTTTGAGCCTTTTCTCCATAGTATTTGCATCAAAAACTGGGGGGATAGGATGATTTATATCCATTTAAATATTGATGTTTATTTGAAACCTTCTTCGAATGAACTGAAAACAGAAAGATTTGATCTGAGAAAAATTATTAACATTCTGCCTGTGTCTGTGATTTCGGTAGCTTACAGGTATGAAACAAAGTGGGATTAGCTGCCGAAATCTCTGCTTTCGGCAGCTAATAGTGCCTTTTTCTGTCTAAGCTTATGAAAGTGTAGGTCTTCAAAAAATGTAAAAATGAATTTTCATTATGTTCTTGCCTCTTATTTCTAGCTTCAAGCAACAAGAAAACTCCATCTTCCATGGCTTCTTGTTTGTATTGAGTTGCTATGCTCTGTCTTTATTTTCTTTGAGTCTTAAAGAAAAGTCTTTAACATCTAATCCTTTTGGGATCTTCCCAAATTTTAATTATGTCCCTTTGTGTTGTATGGATTATAGTAGACAACCATCTAGTTATTGCGCTTACTCTATTTGGCCAAATAACTAACTTACGCTTTCAGGAGTTAATTTGCAATCAATATCCTTTAATCTCCTTCATATGAAGTTGATCAAATTGACTAAACTTGCGATGTCTGGGAAGGTAAAAGAAATAAAATCATGTGTGTTCTTTGAAATGATCTTTCATTGAATACAGTTCTGATTCCTTTCTATTTTCAGGACATATGGTTGCATGTAGTTGGCCATGGAAAATCCT
>SNQJ01S0098775.1:36412-46510 GCA_010110895.2 Picea sitchensis | reverse complement strand
CTTACATATGGCTTAACATTAGTCCATACTTCTTCTGGTGTTATATGTTTTAGAGCCTTTATGAGAGTGTGATTTACTATGTAATTTGCACAATTGATGGATTCCTCCCAATAATGAAGAAATAATCCTTTATATTGGATCATACAATTAGCCATTTCCTTTAATGTGTGATTCTTTATCTCAACAACACCATTTAAATGTGGTGTATATGGAACAATGTGTTTCATTTGGATTCCCTTTGCAGTGCAGTGACTTATAAAATTGTTGTTCATATATTCACCCCCATTATATGTTCTTATCCTTTGAAGTTGATGTCCAAATTGTTTCTATACAAGGGCCTTGTAAGCCAAAAAATTGTCAAAAACTTCATTCTTAAGTTTTAAGAAGTAAACCCAAGTGCATATGGAGAAGTCGTCAATGAAAATTAAGAAATACTATCACCCAAAGAAAGAAGGAGAAGAAAGAGGACCACACAAATTGGTGTGAACAAGCTACAAGGGGGTTGAGGCATGCCAAGAGGGATGTTTATCAAAATTGTCCCAATGATGTCTGCTAAGAACACAACCAGAAAACACACCATCTATGAAAGAAACAATAGGAAGGTCAATCACCATATGTTGATTACATAGTTGTTTCAATGAGCGATAGTTTAGATAACCAAACCGCTCATGCCAATGTTTTCTCAAGTCATTGCTATGAGAAACAAAAACCAATGGAAAACATGATGACCCAAAGTTGTCAAATTTGTATAACGTGATAATATCATCAACAATTCCAGTTGCAAGAACATTCTTAAGATATTTGAGATCCTCGATTACAACTTGGTGAATGAAAACTTTATGGTTTTACCTTCACTTGAATGAGTGATTTGATACACCGATAGGAGGTTTCATAAAAGACTTGGAACACATAATACATCATTGAAATGACCATTATCTACCTAAGTTATTCCAAACACTACAACACTAAGAGATCTATCATCACCAACAAATATTTTCTTGGTGTTACATTCATTTAAAGAATAAAATATGGCTTTATCCTTAGTCATATGATAAGATGCTCCAAAATCAATAAGCCACTCATTAGAAGAAGAAGTAGAATTTTCATTAAAGGAGAAACCAGAAGCAAAAAGTGCATGTACACAAGAAGAAGAGTTATAAGAAGAAGAATCACTAATGTTGTTGTGATCTTCCATTGTTTCTTCTAAAGTTTCCATCTTTTTAAAACATTTGGACTCCACATGACCATCTTTACCACAAAATTTGCAATGTCTATCCATCTTCTTACTTTTAGATTTTTATCCTTTGTCATCATTAGCAGCAGAAGTTGGTTGAGATGGTTTGGGATCCTTATTTTTTTTGTTGTTATGGTGAGGGTGTTGCTTCTTAGGATTCTTGGATTTATATAATGGTTGATCCACTAAGGATTTTTTGGAGTTTCCTACAGTGTTGATCACTCCAAGTTGCACAGGTTTATCTTTATCTTTAATCAAAGTAGCTTAAAAAGACTCAAGAGAGGGATTTTGGTAAGCATTCCCTAGAGCTTCTTTGGTGGCATAAAATGTATATACAAACACAGAATATGGACTATCAAGCTTAGAAAGAATAATATAGATTCATTGGTCTTCCTTCAGATCTATTTTTACAATCTATACATAAAAGTCTAAGTGTTTTGAATTTAGATAAATAATACTCAATGCAAGTAAAATCATTGGGACTTAAAGTCATTAACTTGTTTTCTTTTTGGTGGGGTCGAATAATATTGTGTTTACCAAATACAACTTCAAGATTTTCCCGAGATTTAATTAGGCCATCAATTCCTTGAAGGTGAAACCTTAAATCAAGAGAGATAGACATTCCAATTAGTCTACATACTTCATCATTCTTATTAGCCCATTTGACTTTATTTTCATCATCAGTCGGTTCTTGTTCTTTTCCCAAGTTAATTCGGTACAATATTTTACTTCTTAATACATCCTCCATATGGGATTTCCATCAGAAGTAGTTAGTAATGGTAAGAAAAATATCACTAGGATAAGTCATATTAAATATGTAAAGATTATGGATTTAACGGATGAAACTAATGGTCTATATGGAAATTTCTTGAAAAAATAGGTTATTTAAAAAAAATGGCACTTAAAACGAACTTTAGATGTGAAAGTTATGTCATTTTTAGAAAAAGGCATAAACAGTAATGAAAGAGCCACATGGAAAGTAGAAGATGGTCCACATGGTGATGCTCCTCCTTATTTAACCGTGCCTATAATCTCATTTTTAAATAAGTTATTTACGAAGTGACCCACTTTTATAGAATAAGTGGGAATCACTTTTACAATGAAGTTACTTTATAAAGGAAAGTTACTTCCCAACTCTTCTTTGGTCAGGTTTGCATAATATTTCTTCCTCTACTCCCACTTGAGTGTTTTCTTCAGTTGCATGAGTTCTTCTCTCACACAAGTTCTCCTCTGGAATTAGCACAACCTTATTCACACGACTGATTTCTCTCACTTGTTCTTGTGTCGACACAACCTGCCTCCTCTGCTTCTGCATGTTGCTTCTCTTGAAAGCACCCATTTATTCTCATGTCATTTCTCTAAAAATATAACTCTCATCTCCTGCATGCACCTATGCATTCCCTTGCTTCTCCTAGACTATCGCGTGTCTATCCCCCCTAAAAGTTCTCGACCAATCCTTTTCTTTTCTTCTGTGAGACGAATTATGGTCAAACAAGGAAACAAGGTGATATTCTTCCCATCCATATCTCCATACCTATATTAATTAGGTGTTTTTGTTTGTTCAACTATCAACCCCCTCTCATTAATTGATTTGATTTAGCTGCAAGCTACAAAAATTATGGTCATTTCCTCCACATCATTCATCAAGGTGGATTGGTGTGTTTTTCACATGAATCCCATTTTCTTCCCCCTCACTAATCCCTCTCGTTGTATCATGGACAATACATGCGCTCCATCCATCAGTCAGTTGTGCAACATTTTCCATTTAGACAATAATACATTTTACAATGTTTATATGTCATGGCATGGAAATCATTAATCATGATTCATTACATAGAATCGTGGGTTTAGAAATGGGATGTTACAGGATTTGAATTCACCACTGAAAGAAAGTGGGAGGGAAGTACCTCCCCACCTCCCCTCCACCCATGTGGATAATTATCTCCCCCCATCTCATCATGCAGGGATCCCTCAGGTTCCCTGAACTAATGTGAATTCAGAGATGTAGTAGCACAACTTGATCATAAATAGAACAATAGAGGACCAATCTAGAAGAAAATTTCCCCTCTCCATTCATGGAGCAATCTGTCAACTACTCTATCATCATCTCCCTTATCACGGAGGCCCAAGAAAAAATCACTCTTGGAGCACTTCCTCCATGACCATCATCTAGCCGTGAGTAATCCATTGAGTTCCCAATGACCCATAGATTGTCACCATCATTGCAACAGTTGCTCGGGTGGCCAAGTATCAAATAGAGTAAATAATAATGAATCTACTCACAACACCATCCTCTTTGGAGAAGTACTAGGCTACTAAATATTGAGTGGTCCTTGCCCCATCTAGTTGATGTATTAACTGTAGAATATCCCCCTTAAAGGGTATTCCAGTCACAAAATATAATCTATCATAGTGATAAGATCTGGTATCTTCCCATCCACCTTAAATGCTCGATGCTTGGGCCTCCACATATCAATCAAATTCCTCAAGAGCTCCTCACTAGAGTGCAGGAGAGGGAAGTGAAAATATTTGTGCAGGCCATAACTAGCCAAATCAAATCTCACGCTAGGGTCATCCCTAAACTCTTCTCTCAGGGAATCATAATCCCATTCCCTATAGTGAACATACATGGTGCTAGGATATCACAATCCCTACAAAATCACAAGACATAATTTTGAGTTAGTCTCCCCCCCCCCCAGAAAAAGAAAAAGAAAAACACAAATCATACAATTTGTGCAAATATTTCATACAAAGTTTGCACATCTTGCATGATATTCAATGAATAGACACACATTCTAAACGATTTTTCAAGGATTACATGCAACATGCATAGATATATTGCATGACTATTCATTATACAATCATGACATCTTTGTGAGGGAACTTGACATAAATGTTATATCCACATTGTTGTTAAACCAATAGTGGAACAGAAGTCATGCACGATTGTTTTCAAAACAATCACACTATTTTCACAACTATATTTCATAAAAACACACATACTACATGGAGGTCCATATATTATTCATGCAAATATCATATGTGACTATTCTACAAATAGATGTGCAAAGTCTTCTCCTATGCATCAATTCCTCACACAAGTTTATGTGGGTACCCCATTTATACGTGCACAAGTTTTTGTGGCTACCCATTTATACCTGCACAAGTTTGTTCGAGTGCCCTATTTATACCCATGCAACCCATGTGACCCACCACAAAAAGGTGTTGTACATCCTTCCATATTCCCCCTAACATAGAAACTAAATGCAAAAAATGATAGATGGGCTCATGATTCCTTACTTGGCTCTTGTTGGGATAAAAAACATCCACAAACATGCACATAGGAAGCGTCAACAGGAAATGGGATCCACACTCACTCATGTTAACTCACCAAAGTAAAAATGATGTTTCAAATGCCCACCACCCCATCATTTTATATGACCTTGTCTAAAGGTTCTCATTGTCATATCAAGAGCCCAAAAAATTCATTTCACCCACCATTTGAGCTATTGGAATCACGACATTGCAACCTTCGGCGTTGTTTTCTCCATTCCTTTTCATTAAAACTTGCATTTGAGGCCATTTTTCCTCATTACAGTTTCACTACCTAGGTACACAAGCTCACTAGCTCTATTTTTTTATGTTGTTTTCATTATCCAATTTCTTATCATAATTTATGTCACATCAAGTATCACATTTCATCTATGAAAGTATTTGCTCATAGATCATTATTTCATATCCTCATTGCACATACAAGGGCTCATGGCCCTACACCTTTAGGTATATACTTCTTCAAATTGTCTTGTCACTACTCCCTCTAATATCATTTCATTTTCTATTATCACTCCCTTTGAGTATTCCTTTAGGGTTTTCTTTTCCTAGCTACACATGCAACTTCACCTAGCTTCACATGCGTTCAATCCCTACTAGCCATTAGCACTCCACCCCCATGGGTTTCCTTTGTTTCAGCACCAATTTCATTATCAACACCCATGCTACTTTTCCCATAGGGAGGGAGTCCAGATAGTCTACATCTCATATAATGAGCCTCATACTCATTTCTCATCATAATTTTGAGCCATTCCCTTAGAATCTCAATAGTTCATAATTTTATGGTTGGATATGTTGAATTATTTACCACATTATTGTTGGCTTCTCATCTCCCATGATATTAGTAGACCATAGGAATTCCACCTCATCATTCACCTACCCCCAAGGAGACCCAACCAAGGGGCCCCCACCATGTTCACTCTTACTAACTTTACCACACATGGATGATCTCTTCAATCCCATGACTGGGGCACTCATCCCCTTGTTTGTAAGTTTCCTAATGTTGTTTTAATTTTTTTCATTCTTTGGTAATTTTACAAATAACATTATTATAGGGGAAGAAATAATACTCATACCATAACATCTAATGAAATTTCTTACAAACCCGTCAACAGACCTAGTCACCCTTCAATTGGAGCATCTATATTGAGCCACTTATGCCTGCAATAATTCTAGTTACTTGCAGCACCTCATGTATCACATTACCCATAAATGTTATCCCCGTAGTTTCCATCATCAACTAGCTACCCATTTTAATTCACTATTAATTAGTCCCAACGTGATATACCTCCCTTCATCTAATCATCCCCTTGATGATAGATCACCTTGTGTCAAGTTGGTACTTTGACTATTTCCACTGTGAATTGTTATTTATGATCTTCCCAAGGGAACTTTTGTGTCATCCTTCTTAACCACCTCATCCAAAATTATCAAAATCAAACCCCATTATAGCATTGGTACCTTGTTTATCATATCTAGTTTCAAGGGACCATCCATCCTTTGTTAGTCATAGCTTCATTCATGTTGACATCAACTCATGTTTCGGTACCTTGGTTTTCATTTCTCTCAATAATGATGAACCTTGGATGGAATAGAGAGAGTAATCGTTTCTCTTTGATTTTTTTTTATCCCCCTGATGTTCAATATCAACTTATCACACATCAGGAAAGGTCATACCTTATGACAGTTTCAACTTCCAGTTCCAATTGAATATCCTTAGGCTTGTTAGGCCATCAATTCCATTAAGAATGAGCACTTGTCATATTTTCTCCCTTCAAGTTCCAAGGAACCCTCTCATTAGATTAGTTATTCACTATTTATGGTTGCCCCTAAGGGAAATGGATATTTCTACATCATATGTTTTCTAATTATAACATCATGTACTATTTCTCAAAAAATTCATCTTGTTCAAACATGAACCTCTAGCATATATGTTCACTTTTGCAATATTTTGATAATTTTCATGAGCATGGGAAATGCTTGCCTCATTTGTATAAATAAATGATATTCCCATAGATGTTTGGCTTGTTTGTAGATAGGTATTTATATTTTTTTCTTTAACGGAGATAAAAGGAAGATTGTATTGAAAATCAAATTCAACTACAATGTCGTTGTGATTACAAAATAAACCAGGAATGGTCATCTCGACGTTGTTTAGTTCTACAAAAACTAATTGATTGTCTCTATTAGTGTCTGATATCTATCTTTCCAAATAGATCCACTGATGATCCTTTTAAAAAACTGACCCAAATGAAAAATGGCTCTAAAATACATTAAAAATTAATTTGTTGAGCGACCCTGGGCCTCACTCTCCTCTTCAGCAATGAGTGGTTCCATATTTTATACCTCCATTGGATCCAACAGTTGACCACCAATTCTGGCTACTTTTGAAACTTGTTGTTTTGAATTGATGGAGTCAGGGTTGTTGGATTCCCTTGAAAATGTTTCCGTTTTTTGAGACTACACCATTGTTTGCAAGAGTTTACACTGAACTTCTAAAACATAAATTCTCTTAATTTGTACCTGCAATAAATTGACAACCTCGACCAACTTCTCATTGATATTGAATAGAGTTTGACGGATGGATTGGTTATATTCTTCATGTCTTCGCAAGAATTTATTAAAATATCGCTAATCAATGTCACCCATTCTTGTTTTGTACAATCCTTGAAATGATAGGAAAATAATACTCAAAAAAAAAAAAATTCTACCTTTCCCAATTATGGAAGAAAATCCCCAATTGTTCACTGAGAATCCAGTGCTATAGGAAACCCACAAAAATGGATTTGGGAGACTTAATGGAAGAAAGATATATAATTTAGGAACATGAGAGAATGTCAAATGAACCTATAAGTGATAAAACCCAATTGCAAACTCCACCAGCGTTGAAGAGGAAAATTAACCTGAATTTTTTATGCCCTCCTCGCTGACATGAGAGGCAAACCATTCAAAATCCTAGGCCACTGATTCACTAGAGGATGCCAACATACTCCATCTCTACTTGGAAAATTTCCACTCACCCATACTCCACCAATTTTTGCTACTTTCCATCTCCAAAAAGTCCCCACATTTGAAAGGCATCTGACACAAATTACCATTTAATTTGGGATGATTGAACCCCTTCATCCAGCATACAGATCACATTATATTTCTGTCAACTGGTTCTATATGAGTTGGCTTTACTTTGTGCATTGGAATATGTGAAAGGAGGCTTTCCATTGAATTATGGGATGGGGTTTGTGGAAGTAAACCCATTTTTTACTAGAGTTCCTTTTTTTAGATGTCAAGTTATTTTAACCCATCGACTCGCAGAGCTAGTGTGTTCCCTTTTGATGTGATAAAAGGAAATTTTCTCAAATGTGGAGGCTAGGAAATGGATCCTAGATAGGATATAACTTAACAAATTGTTTTCCACATGATTCTAATGGAATATATCTATTATTATCATCACTGCATCTCCCAAGACGATTCTCTCCTTGAGCTCAATTTATTTTGCAACTTTCAAGCCCATCCCAGCGAGTAGGCCTCCGCTAGATTGTCGGAGACATTTGCAAATGGGTCTTCATCACTTCTCTATGGGACATCCTTTATCCTTGGTTATATATTTTTCTCTATAGGTTGTTACATATTATTAGGATAAGGGGAAAAAAATGATGATGTATTTTTTCTATACGACAACTCCTAACCTCATACATAAGGGGAAAATTGTTATCACCTAAATTTCACTCACAACAATATTTAGGAAATCACCAAAAGTTATCATCAATACACATATATAGAATATAACAATGTTAGCCTATGACCATTTAGAATCCACCACAAAAAATGGGTAAAAACCCATAGAATAGTGGTTTTTATGTACTTGTGTTGATTGCCCTTTTAATGTTAATGAAAACTGCATGGTTTTTCCTTCAAAATATACACAAACCGTTCAAACATGAAATGATTATGCCAACGATGTAACTAAGGAAGACAAACCTTAATATTTTTTCACATTAATGGGGTGATACCTCAGGTGGGTGGACATCCCCTCACACTTAGGTGGAAATCCCATTCAAACCTTGGGCATTTAGGTAATAAAATAATTTGATCAAGTAAGGAAGAAGGATAAAAATACAAGGCCATATTAGACATGAGGGATGATGAGAGGAAAAAGGAGTATTATTGTGCTGGTACGATATTCAGTGAGCTCATATGCCCTTTGATTATCTCAATTTCCCAATTGCAACAAATTTACTTGAGCTCCATAGCTTAAGTCCTTTGCACATGTTATAGGAGAGAGAGAGTGTGAATTTGGATTAAAGAATGCTCCCAAGGAGCATGGTGGAGCCCATAAGAAACCATCCACACTCCCTAGGTATTTCTAAAGCTTTATTCATTGGTATACAAATCGTATTGCTTCTCCTTTTATCTTTGTGTCACTTTGTAGCTTAGTTTATGATTTTGTCTATTTTTTTTTATGTTTTGGGTTGCAATATCTCTTTGTTTTCTAACCTTACTAACTCATTAGACTATTATATAATTTGTATCTTAGCTACAAATTGTGAATTTTGTTCACCCATGTTCCAAAATTCTCATAACAAGGTGATTTGACACTTGATTAGTAAAACAACCTCATTTCCATGGACAAGATGAAAGGGTGTGAACCCAGATGTCAATATTTGTACTCTATCAAAAAAGGTGAGAAATACATATAAACTAGGGGACTAAAATGAAGGTTAAGCATGCCAATAATGATATATTTTAGTAATATTGTTGTAAATGTCATAAATGAGTAATTTTTAGGTGATAAAATATTGTCCCTGGATGTGTGAGATTAGTAACAAATTGTATGACCAAAATACATCACAATTTCTTTGTTAACTATAGAAAGGACAAAAGAGGAAGAGAAGTGTCCAAAAAAAAAAGAGACCACCCATGAAATGGCCCAGGAAAACCTCTTATCAATAACAAGTTAAAAAAGTAACATGTCACACAAGATCTCATATGTATTAAAAAATAATATAAAGATGCCAAGAATTACCTGATTCAACCTACGTGACCTCCTCTATGTAGTTGATACCTCCTATATATATATAGTTGAGTTTGGAAACAATACGACACCAAAACTTTGGAAATAATATTCAATAACAATTTAGTCATTGAATACAAAAGGAAAATGGATTGACATATTTAATATTGAATGTGTGTAGCCTATTTTTGCCAAAAATAGACTATGTATGGAGCATGAATAGAAGGCTAGTAAAATAAACAAAAACTTATATGCAGTTTGTAATGGCCTTTTGTTTGTAATCCTTTGAACAATCTTACAAGTCTCTGTCATTCTTTGTTTAAAAAAAAAACTTTTTTTGCTTTTTGTTTTCATTCGTTAATTTTCTATAATAAATTTTACGTGTATGAAAATACAATAATGACAATCTCTTTCTTTTTTTGGATAATGGTTATATTATTTAATATTTTTTCAAAAACATAATTATATATATAAAAGAGATAGAAAAATTAAAAATACAATTAGTGTTTTTTTTTTTTTTTTA